>JASANP010001056.1:0-32981 GCA_030849625.1 Wallacemonas sp. TrypX
GCGGCGCCTACTGGGTGTACCTCCACCTGAACTCCATTGGCTGGACCATCGGTTCCCTCGCACTCGCGGTGGACTGCGCGATCCGCGGACCCACACCCGCCCGGTCGTTCGTTCTGCTGTACTCAGCAGTCGCCTACTACTTCTCCAGCCGCATGTCGCGCCTCCTGATCCTCTCTGGTCCCGTCGCCTGCCTGCTCACCGCCTACGCAATCAGCCTTGTTGTGGATGGCGCCGTGAAGACCTCGCTCCCGCTGGACGAAACCGCATGTGAGGAGGGCATCGCTGCCGCCGCCGCGGCGCAGCACAAGAAAACGGACGGCGATGCCCCGCCATCTGCTGGGCCCTCCGCGAAGCGCAGTCGCAAGCCTCAGGCAAAGCGACACAGTGGCGGGGAAGTGAGCGCGATGGCGCAGTGGACTCGCCTGGTGGACGGAAACCGTCCCATCATGGCCGTCGTGCTGGTGGCGCTTGCCGGTGCGCTTCTCATTGGGCTCTTGGGCAGTGCCTACCGCACACACTGCGTGCAGTTCTCGCGGGGAGTGGCGAATCCGCTAATTGCCTTCTCTGCGCGTCTGCGCACTGGGGAGCAGATCATCGTCGACGACTACCTGCAGTCCTACCTGTGGCTCAAGGAGAACACGCCGAAGGACGCGCGTGTGCTGGCGTGGTGGGACTACGGCTACCAGATCACCGGCATCGGTGAGCGCACCACGCTGGCCGACGGCAACACNTGAGGCACACTCCCTCGTCCGTCACATGGCGGACTACGTGCTTATCTGGGCGGGCGACCAAGGCGACGATCTCGGCAAGTCACCGCACATGGCGCGCATCGGCAACAGCGTGTATCGCGACATCTGCCCACACGATCCCCTGTGTCAGCACTTCGGCTTCTACCGCTCGTACGACACGCCTACGCCGTCAATGCGAGCTTCTCTCTTGTACAACCTACACAGCAACGGCATCAAGCCAGGTGTGAGGGTCGACACAAGCCTGTTCCGCGAGGTGTACACGTCCAAGTACGGCCTCGTGCGCATCTACAAGGTGGTGAACGTGAGCAAGGAGAGCAAGGCTTGGGTGGCGGACCCGGCCAACCGCCGCTGCGACAAGCCCGGATCATGGATTTGCCCTGGCCAGTACCCACCCGCGAAGGAGATCCAGGACATGCTCGCCAAGCGCATCGACTTCAGCCAGATCGAAGACTTCAACCGCAAGGGCGGCAAGAACGACGAGTACTACCAGGCCTACATGGAGCGGTCTCGTGCGCATGGTTGAAAGTCGAACCTGACTGCGAACTCACTATTGGCCGTTCCCCATCCCCTCTCCCATTTTCGCTTCATTTAACGCAGCTGGCTGGCTGTTGTACGGCGGGTGGGATCGCATGTGTGGTGCATAAAGAAAAAATTGGAAGGAGGCTCTCAGTGTTGGGTCAAGCTCCGGCGTTCTTGGTGTCTCTCTCTCTCTCTCTCTCTCTTTGGATCGCTCCCTCGCCCATGTTTGACAGAGGGGGGTTACAGTGCCAAACTGATGTGAACGGTAGTGCATCACAGCGGTGTATGTGTGTCTGTGTGTGATTAACATCAAAAGACTAAGAAAATGGTTAGTCACAGAGGGTACGTCGCAGAATGCTGTGTTTCCCGCCAGCTTTTTCCCTGTTCGCCTTCTTTCTTTTTTTTTGCGTGTGTGAGCGGTGGCTGGTCTGTCTCACGTTGTGTGTGGCTGACTTTCACTGGCTTCGGTCGGACGCCCGTTGGCGCGTCAGCCTCCGTGACTCTGCTCTGTGGAAGGTCGACGGGGGGTGGGGATGGCGGAGAGACGGCAGACCTGTTAGCTGCTTCTTTTGCCCTCTCAGTGCCTACATCAGATCGGATACGCGCTTAGGCCTCGCTTCTTGTCCCACGTGCCCTGTTCCCCACGACAGCCAAACACACCCTCTGTCTCTCCTCCTTCTCTCATTTTCATTCCACGCACGCACGCACACAATGTTCCGTTGCTGCATTTGTTTTTTTGTTTTTGTTTTTTCTGAGCGTCTCGCAGGTGCCGCGTCGCCCTTTTCCCATTCATCTGCGGGCCCGTCTGTGGTGGACCGGAAAGGCGTCTGTCTCTCGTGTAGTGGTGGTGGTTTCTCACTTCGTGTGTGTGTGTGTGTGTGTGTGTGTCCCCACGGTAGTTGTGCGCATGCTGCAGTGTCGACGTGCGGCCATGCGGCTGGGCGTGGGCCTCCTGCTTCGAGCGCACACGTCCGCCTCAGCCAATCACGGCGCGGCGTCCTATCGACGTGTGCGCGCACCGTCTCCACCGGTTCGGTGCGCAGTCCGTCTGCTCCACACGGAGGCCACTGGGCGGGCACCGACACCTTCTCAGCCGGAACGTGTGACGGATGACCCCTCGCTCAAGCGACTGGGGCAGGAGTTGGGTAGTCTGCGCGCGGAAGCAGAGCTCACCGCCCACGATGAGGCGGTGCAAGCAATGGCATCGACGTCGCCGCCCAACGCTTCTCATCCGACAAGGTCGAGTGAGCACAGCGCAGGTCTTGACGAGACAGGTACCTCTGCGAATGAGGGCGATGGGGATGAATCACCGTGGCCAGAGCCCACGCTTGCCGACCTCGATCGCTCCATCCCTCAGGTGGACTGCGAATTCGTGGCCAACCTCATCCGCAGTCGCAACGTGCGTCGCGGTGAGTTCCTCGCCAAGAAGGAGGTCGTGAAGCAGCGTGTCGAAGAGTTGACGAAGCGCACGACCAAGTCAGTGGCGGACGCCGCCCGCCTGCCACGGTTCGGCGGCCTCAATGCCCTCCTGCGCCGCGGGCAGATGGAAGGGGACGAGGAAACGAGCCTTGCCGCGACGAGTGCGGCCTCTCCTGTGGTGGCTTCGGCGGCGGTGCTGAGTCAACTCACTCACGAAGAGCACGACCACCTCACCGCGGCACGGCCGGACTATGACGACGGCTTTCTGCTCCTGGACTGTCGTACCGTGAATGAGGTGACGTCGTGGGGTATTATCGAGGGTGCCAAGGTGCTCCCCGCGCACGAGCTCTTCGAGGCGTTTCATGCGACGCCCGAGGATTTTGAACAAACCTACGGCTTCCCCAAGCCGCGGCCCGATGACATGATCATCTGCTACTGCCAGTACGGTCCTCGGTCACTCATGGCCGCACAGCTTCTGAGCTGGATGGGGTACTTGAAGGTGCTGCACTTCCGCGATGGGTACTATGAGTGGGGCAAGCAGTACAACCTCCTCCTGCGCCGATGGATGGAGCACGACCGGGAAAGTGGCAACGAGCTCCGCCGTCTGGCCACGTTTCAGGCAGCGTTGGAGATGCAGCGCGAAATTGCCCCCGAGTTCAATGCACTCCCCATGCAAGAGGCAGAGCAGTATGAGCTGGATACGACTCGCAGTCGCGGCACACTGCGCATTGGTGAAGGCCTCCGGCTGGAGGCGTACACCAAGGTCGCTCAGCTGATCGAGGGGATGCCACCGACCTCGTTGCCTGGCGTGCTTGACGACACTGCCCCCCGGTCAGGGGTGTCGGCGGTGCTTGGCGGTGGTGCTGGGGATGCGCACCTGACCACGTTCTTGGAGCAGACCACCGGTCTCGATCCCACCGAGGAAAGACACGAAGACCTCATGTCCATGGGGGAGGTGCAGTCAAAGATTCTTGATGCCTACACGAACCGTGACGGCTCCAGTCGCATAGCCGCCGCGCCACCCAGACGCCGCTAGTGTCGTTGATTGGCAGTCTTTGTTGTTGTTTTCTTGGCAACAGTACTGTGTTGGTTTGAAGGGGAGAAGCGGGGGAAGAGGCCGCGCCGCACCCTTTAGTTCCACGCCAACTCCGGACTGACCGAAAGTCTGGTCAACGCAGCGCGAGACAGAGTGAGAGAGAGCACGGCAGAAGAGTGTCGACAGAGCTGTTGGAAGTCACCGGCTTGTGCAGTGGCTTTTGCGCATCGTGTCGTTGTCTTCTCTGCTCTTCATGGTCTTCTTTTTTTTTGCTGTTTTCTTCGACCTTCACCGGTGCGCCGGTGCGCGCGGATCGACGCGACTAGCTGCCCGCGAAGGAAAAAGATACGTTCGCGTGTCTGACGAGGGTGAAACTGAAAAAAACGTGCGGAAGTCGCTGAACAACACACGTCAACTTTGTTGGTTTCTTCTGTTCTGTGCCTCCCACCTCTCATGTCTCTAGGACTACGTGAGGCTTGTCCGCTGTAGAAGGAGAGAAGAGACGTGTGTCTGTGCGACACAGAGAGTCACCGCAGAGTCACCACGCAGTCGAGTAGGTCTTCTTTTAAACCAATCTTCTTGTTTGCTACTGTGAGATACAGGTTCTCTCTCTCTCTCTACTGTCCTCCGTTGATCGCATCCACATGACTTATTCTCCTTCTTTCTCTCCCTTTCGTTTGACCTTCTTCTGCCCCCCCCCCCGCGTGTATGTGTGTGTGCGCGCGCATATATGTGTGTCTTTCGCTGTAGTATTAACGTCGCTTAGCTTCTTTTTAAACAATCTTAATTCGTGTTTGGCACTTTCCAGTTGAACTCGTCAAAAAAAAGCTCCTGTTCATTCAGTCTTTTTTCAGTAAGAACTGTGCGGCGTCTCCACTCAGTGAAACTAGTACTTGAGTGCTCGCATAACTGACAACGTACAGCAACCACAAAAACAACCCCCAAAAAGCAGCAACTCACTGCAATCATCATGGCTGACGGACGCACTTCAGCTTCCGTGGTCGCTGTGGACCCTGAGCGCGCTGCCAAGGAGCGCGACGCCGCGGCCCGCGCGCTTCTGCGTGATGCCCCCGCCGGTGAAAGCATGTACAAGCTGGTCGTCAAGAAGGATTTGGTCCACACCGTACCGTACACCCTCAAGATTGTCGCGACGCCTGCCACGTTCGAAAAGGCCGAGAAGGACGCACAGGAGGTGCTCAAGTCAACCATGCAGCTTGTCCACACTACACTGGACGTTTTCAACCCTCAGAGCGAGCTCTCGCTCGTGAATGAGCTCCCCGTAGGTAAGAAGCACCAGATGTCTGAGCCGCTCCTGCGCGTGATGCAGTGCTGCCAGGAAGTGTGCGCGGCGTCCCGCGGTGCGTTCGACCCCGCTGTCGGTGGCATCATTAAGGCACTTCGCGAGGCTGCCCAAGCCGGCACGAGCGTGCCCTATGAGCGCCTGAACGCCCTCAGCAGCAAACTCGCCCTCTCTCGCAGCTTCGCCATGGACTTTCAGAAGGGAACCATCGCTCGCCTTCACGACGACGCCAAGCTGGACCTCGGCGCGGTGAACAAGGGCTTCGGTGTGGACTACGTCGTGGAGCGCCTGCTCGAGCTGGGTCACCAGGATGTGTTTTTCGAGTGGGGTGGCGACGTCCGCGTCAGCGGCAAGAACGCTGCTCGCGAGCCATGGGCTGTCGGCATCACTCGCCCGCCCGCCATCACGGACATCAAGGTGAGGGACGATGCCACTGCCAAGGCGAGCAACGACGAGCAGAAGACGTACATTCGCGTCGTCTCACTCACCAACGAGTCCATCGCGACGAGCGGGGATTATGAAAACGTCATCCGTGGCCCCGACGGCAAGCTGTACGCGTCGACCTTCGACTCCGTCACCAAGTCCCTCATCCACCCGTCCGACACGGACATGTCACAGGTCAGCGTGCAGTGTGTGAACTGCATGTACGCCGACGCGCTGGCCACGGCGGCGCTCCTTCAGCGCAACCCTGCTAACGTGCGTCGTCTGCTCGGCAGCTGGCAGTACCTCAAGAACACCGTCAGCGACTACACCACCTACACCCGCGAGGGCGAGGTCGTTGCGACCATGTTCAAGCAGGCTACCGAAAGCGCAGAGATGCGCGCGAACCGCATCGCCGGCTCTCTCCCCGCTCGTGTCATCGTCATCGGTGGTGGTCTCGCCGGCTGCTGCGCGGCCATTGAGGCTGTTCGGTGCGGTGCCACCGTCGTCCTGCTGGAGAAGGAGAAGAAGCTTGGTGGCAACAGCGCCAAGGCCACATCTGGCATCAACGGCTGGGGCACGCCCACGCAGGCCAAGGAGGGCATCATCGACGGTGCGAGGTACTTCGAGCGCGACACCTTCCGGTCCGGCCGGGGTGGCCTGACGGACGCTGGTCTCGTCAAGACGCTGTCCGTCAAGTCTGCCGCGGCGATTCGTTTCCTCATCGGCCTCGGCGTGCCGCTCTCGGTGCTTTCCCAGCTCGGTGGCGCCTCGCGTAAGCGGTGCCACCGCGCCCCGGACCAGGAAGACGGCACGCCCGTGCCGATCGGCTTCACCATCATGCGTATCCTCGAGCAGTACATCCGCACGACCCTCGCGGACAAGGTCACCGTCATGACCAACGTGCGTGTGTCCAGCCTCATGCACCGCTCCTTCAAGCGTGCCGACGGTGTGGTGGTGCGACGTGTGGAGGGTGTGGAGTACAAGGATGACGAGTCCGACGAGATGATGAAGATCCGCGCGGACGCGGTCATCCTCGCCACTGGCGGCTTCTCGAATGACCACTCGATTCGCTCCCTGCTGCAAGAGTACGCGCCGCAGCTGGCCACGTTTCCCACCACCAACGGTACGTGGGCGACCGGCGACGGCGTGAAGATGGCACGTGAGCTCGGCGTGCAGCTCGTCGACATGGACAAGGTGCAGCTCCACCCGACAGGTCTCCTCGATCCCAAGGACCCCGCGAACGGTACCAAGTACCTCGGCCCGGAGGCGCTGCGCGGCTCGGGCGGCGTGCTTCTCAACAAGCGCGGTGAGCGGTTCATCAACGAACTTGAGCTCCGCTCCGTGGTCTCGCAGGCCATCATGGCGCAGAACGACGTGTACCCGGAGTCGGGCGGCAGCAAGTTCGCCTACTGTGTGCTCAATGAGAAGGCCGCTAGCCTCTTCGGCATCAACTCCCTCGGCTTCTACTGGAAGCGCCTCGGTCTCTTCAAGAAGGTCGAGAACGTGACTGAGCTGGCGCAGCTCATCGGCTGCGACGAGGCCACGCTCAACGCGACTCTGTTGGCGTACCAGGAGACGTCGAGCAAGCGCACCCACGCCTGCCCCCTGACTGGCAAGAATGTGTTCCCGTGCGTGTTGGGTCCGCAGGGTCCGTTCTACGTTGCCTACGTCACACCGTCCATCCACTACACGATGGGCGGCTGCCTCATCTCCCCGTCCGCCGAGATCCAGACGTACGACCAGACGGCCGTGCCCCCGTGCCGCCGACCCATCCTTGGTCTGTTCGGCGCCGGCGAGGTCACCGGTGGCGTGCACGGCAAGAACCGTCTTGGTGGCAACTCTCTGCTGGAGTGTGTCGTCTACGGCCGTATCGCCGGTGATCGTGCCGCGACGATCCTGCAGAAGCACCGTACGGCGCTGTCGATGGAGGAGTGGCGCACTGTTGTGCTTCGCGAGTACCGCGAAGGCGGCGAGTACGGTCAGGGGTCGCGCGTGCTGCGCTTCAACCTGCCCGGCGCGCTGCAGCGCACCGGTCTCGCTCTCGGCCAGTTCATCGGCATCCGCGGCGAGTGGGATGGCCAGCAGCTTGTCGGCTACTACAGCCCCATCACCCTGCCCGACGACTACGGTGTCATTGGCATCCTTGCCCGCAGTGACAAGGGTCGTCTGGCGGAGTGGCTCAGCGCGCTGGTGCCCGGTGACGCCGTGGAGATGAAGGCCTGCGGTGGTCTCGTCATTGACCGCCGCTTCGCTTCCCGCCACTTTTTCTTCAAGAACTTCAAGCTGCGCAAGCTCGCGCTCATCGCCGGTGGTACGGGTATCGCGCCGATGCTGCAGATCGTGCGTGCTGGCCTGAAGAAGCCCTTCGTCGACTCTCTGGACAGCATCCGGTTGATCTACGCCGCCGAGGACGTGCAGGAGCTGACCTACCGTGACATCCTCCAGCGCTACGAGGAAGACCACGGCCGCGACAAGTTCTCCTCGACGTTCGTGCTTAACAAGCCTCCGGCAAACTGGACGGGTGAGGTTGGTTTCGTGGACGCCGCACTTCTCCGCGTGGCGGTCCAGGCGCCATCGAACGATCTGCTCGTCGTGATCTGCGGTCCGCCGATCATGCAGCGTGCCGTTAAGGGTGCGTTGGCCAAGCAGGGCTACAACATGGCCCTCGTGCGCACCGTGGACGAAACAGACCCGCCGGCCAAGGTGTAAAAGCCAAGGCAACGAAGAAAAAAAATTAGCAAAAAAAAACAATCAAAAAGAAGGTGGTGGAAACTGCGTGCATACCTGGTCAATTCAGTCAACGGCACGAACCATGTGTGCCGCGCCACGGACCGGCAAGACTGTTGTTCGGTTACCACCGTTTACCTCCCCCGTTTGACCTCATTTTTTTTTTCTAGTTGACGCGCTCACTGTCGGTTAGTGAGCCGCTCGCAGACGGCCGTGAGTTTTCTTTTCTTTTTCCGTTTTCAACTTGAGCTTACACATGCGCCCACACACACACAGGCACGTGCGCTTTTATATTTACAGGCATGGGCCGTCAAGCCGCGAGCGAAAAAAAAAACGGCAGAAACTGCTCAACCAGCGAGGGTAAACTCTTGCATCCCACAGTGAACGAAAGCATTTGGTGTCGGGCTAAGCCAAGATTTGTAATGAACGGTTGTGTTCCACTTTTGTTGTTGTTTTCAATTGTTTCCCGGCATGTCAAAAAGAAGTAAAAAAAGGTGCTTTAGCAACCGTGTCCAGACCACTAAGCGGTAAACAAGGTGAAGCACGTAAAGGGAAAGACTGGAATGTGTGGGGGGAAGAGATGAAGAGTTGAAATCCGCAAAGATGAAAAAAAAAAAAGAACGGAGCACTGTTCCGTGTTGCGCTCGCGCTCTCTCTCTCTTCCTCTTCATGTCAACATGGCTTCTTGTTGTTGTTGCCGTTTGGATGTTCTTGCTTTCCACCGTTCGGCTCTTTCATTGTTTCGCTTGATTCCATTGGTGGTTTATCGAAGCCTCAAGCGTGTGCCTCCTTGTTTTTCCGCATCACAAGCTTCTTGTCTTTTCCATGATTCGTTTTTTCCATTTTTTTCCCTTCAGGGTTTCATTCCTTTTTCGAGATAAGAAGGCCCGCTCGGCTAAAGAGGCATGTTTCGCGTGAGTCTCCCTCTCTCTCGCTTCTTTCGTTCATTTTTGTTTTACGTTCATGTCTTCGAGACCTGCCGTCTTCTTTACTCACAATGAGAGAAACTGAGCGCGACAAGAAGGAGCAGGAAGCCCCGCACACACCCGCAAACTATGACCAGAAGCGTGTTTGAGAGGACATGTGCGCGCGGATGCACACGTCCACGCACGCTCGTCACGTTGGTCGAGCGGTTTCGGGAGCCTGAGCGCGCGGGGAGGCCACCACAGTGTGGCACAGCGCCTCATCAAAGTGTCAATGACGGCTGTACAGCACGCACCACGTGTGAAGGTGGCACGTGTCTGCCGATCGAAACGAAAGAAAGCGAAGCTTGCACCGGCAGATGCGGTTTGCTGGCCAATCAATATCTTAAACACGCTCACCTCCGCTCACCCCCCCCCCCTGCCTCTCACAGCTTTCAGTCATCACAAACACCACGCAAGACGCAGAGTCCCACTCGTTTCACGTGCGCGAACGTCCGGCGTGTGCGAAAAAAGGTGCTCACATATATTTGCCAAAACAAGAAACCTCAATCATCTCTGCTCGGTAATCTGTTGCTCCGCCGGTCGTCATTCAGATCATCCCCTCCATGCGCCAGCGAATGCGTTCCAAGTCACCGGGACCAACCGCGTCGTCCGGTCATCGCGGCCCCGACAAATCGATGCGTCAATCACGCGTCTCACCGCCACGCGGGCGTTCACGGTGGTGGTGGGTTTTGTGTGTCATCGTCGGACTGGTGATGATCGAGTCGGTGTTTTACCTTCACACGCCTGGTGGGGTCTCTGCTCCCTCCTCCTCCGCCACACACACCGCACACCTTTCCCCCCTCTCCGCTGCATCCTCCTCGTCACCGACTACCGGAGACGAAGCCAAAAAGTCAACGACACTCACTGCCAACCCGTTATCATCATCCTCGCCGCCGTCGTCCGCCAGCATGATAAAGAGTGCGCGTCGTGTTATCGTCATTGGCGGTGGTCTCGCCGGCCAATCAGCAGCCATTGAGGCAGCGCGCAACGGCGCACAGGTGCTTCTGCTCGAGAAGGAAGCCCGCCTTGGTGGCAACAGCGCCAAGGCCACGTCCGGTATCAATGGGTGGGGCACGGAGGCGCAGAAGGCGCAGGGGATCGAGGACAGCGCCAAGTACTTTGAGCGTGATACCTTCAAGTCAGGCCGTGGGGGGCACTGTCAGCCGGGACTCGTGCAAATGCTGTCGCAAAAGAGCGCGGATGCTGTGCACTGGCTCACGACGTTCGGGATTCCGCTGAGTCAGCTCTCGCAGCTGGGCGGCGCCTCGCGAAAGCGTTGCCACCGCGCACCGGAGAAGCCGAACGGTGCACCAATGCCGATTGGCTACACCACAGTGAGCACCCTTGAGAAGTACATCCGCAGTGAGCTCAGCGAGTTCGTCACGATTGAAACACAAAGTCGCCTGGTGAAGCTCCTGTCAAGGAACGAGAAGCTGCCGAGCGGGGACGCGGTGACGATTGTTGGTGGCGTCGAGTACGACCAGAGTCACGCCAACGAGGATGGCACAGTCGTGGTGGAGCACAAGAGTGCCAATGCGGACGCGGTCATCCTCGCCACTGGCGGCTTCTCGAACGACCACACCGAGTCATCACTGCTGCAAGAGTACGCGCCGCAGCTGGCCACGTTTCCCACCACCAACGGTGTCTGGGCGACCGGCGACGGCGTGAAGATGGCACGTGAGCTCGGCGTGCAGCTCGTCGACATGGACAAGGTGCAGCTCCACCCGACAGGTTTACTGAACCCGAAGGACCCCAACGCCAAGACTGTGTTTCTCGGTCCGGAGGCGCTGCGCGGCTCGGGTGGTGTGCTCCTCAACAAGCGTGGCGAGCGGTTCATCAACGAGCTTGAGCTCCGCTCCGTGGTCTCGCAGGCCATCATGGCGCAGAACGACGTGTACCCGGAGTCGGGTGGTCGTAGCTTTGCGCACTGCGTCCTCAATGACGCCGCCGCGAAGCTGTTCGGGGAGGGCACACTGGGATTCTATTGGAAGAAGATGGGTCTCTTCACGATGGCGGAGAACGTGTCTGAGCTGGCGCAGCTCATCGGCTGTGATGAAGCCGTTCTGACCAAGACCCTCACCGACTACCACGCACTGTCCACAGATGCCAATGCACCGTGCCCCCTGACTGGCAAGAATGTGTTCCCGTGCGTGTTGGGTCCGCAGGGTCCGTTCTACGTTGCCTACGTCACACCGTCCATCCACTACACGATGGGCGGCTGCCTCATCTCCCCGTCCGCCGAAATTCAGAGCGCCAAGGCAGATCAGCTGGGCGTGCGTCTTCCCATTCTCGGTCTGTACGGCGCCGGCGAGGTCACCGGTGGCGTGCACGGCGGCAATCGCCTGGGTGGTAACTCCTTGCTGGAGTGTGTCGTCTTCGGCCGCATCGCCGGGCAACGCGCTGCACGGGCGCCACCTGCGCTGCTCTCACCTGCGCTGGTGCCTGATGTGTGGACGCCTGTCACCGTGGAAGAGATTGTGCCTGAGAAGGGCAACGACGAGCACGGCCCACACGAAGGGGCACGGCAACTTATCTTGGGGCTGCCAAGCGGCTTTCAGGTGAGTGGTTTGCGCACGCTACAGCCCTTGCGCCTGCGCCACGGTCACGATGGTCAAATGCGTGAGGTGCAGATGGTGCCAACGACCGCGCCGACGCAGCTGGGTAAGGTGGCTGTGTACCTCCCCGCAGCACCAGCCGCAGACCAGCGCGATGCGTGGCTCTACACACTGAATGCAGGAGATGTGTTGGAGGTGCAGCCCGGTTCGTTGAACGTCATGTCCGGCGGCGTCGCTGAGGACATGATCAACGCACTGGAGCAAAGCAAGTACCTGTTCGTGGTGGCGTCCGCGCCGACAGGCGTTGCCCCGCTCCTGCAGCTTCTGCGCGCCACCACTGCGCCGCCGTTCAAAGGGCACACGGCTCACGTGTACGTTCTCTACACGGCACTGAACACGACGCTCATGAGCTACCAGCAGGTTGTGCGTGGCTGCGAGAATGAGCACACGTCGTGCTCGTTCCTCCTCGACGAACCGCCCGCAACATGGTCGGAAGGCGTGGGTACTCTGGACGCCGAGACGCTGTCGGGCTTTTTCTCGGCCGCGTCAAAACTTCCCGATAACAAGTCGTCTGATATCACCATCGTCGTCAGCGGCAGTGGTGCTGACGCCGCGGCGGTTGGCTCATTCGTCTCGACGCAAAAGAGTCTGTCAGGCTGTCGGTTCATTCAGCTGGTGCAGTGATCAGCTGAGGACGCGACTACATGCCATCAAAAAGGAAGAAAAGCGCGGATAAAACAACTGGGCTTCACGTGATTTTTCTTGTCTTTTCTCTATTTCGTTCGTTTTCCTACTGGTACGTCCTCCCCAACCCGAAGAAGCAACGCACAACAACCAGCGACGCGCGACTCCGCAGCGCGCAACGCGCAACGCGAACACAAGCGCCACGACAATCGTGCCGGACAAAAGGCCACCCAACGACCCACGACGAAACCATCCCCCGCCCCACCCGACACCCCCACCGACCCCCAACCCCCTGCCCCCCGGCCAAAAAGGGGAACCGCGGCGCGCCGCCGCCCCCCCCCCTCGGGGACGACGAACATCCCCACACGCCGAAGGCAAGCCACACACACAAGCAAAGCGCCGGCGGCCACTTCAGTGGAAAGTGGTCCGAAGAAGATCCACACACCTAACCACTGGTTCGCGGAGCCTTTTGGCCGTCGTCAGCCGCCGGGGCAAGGCACCGCGGGGGCTCCCCAAAGGCCGCGGCCGAAGAAGAGCGCGGAGGGCCCCGGCACGCGACCGCCCCGGGACAAGCGCACCGGCCCGCGGGGCCACACCTGCGACCAGCGGGAAGTAACGGTAGCGAGCGGGCACTTTTTCTTTTCCATTTGCCACCAACCGCGCACGGCGCGTTTCGGGGTGCCGCAGGGCCTGCGCTCCAGCGCTTGGCCGGCGGGCGAGCATCCTCTTTCCCTGGCGGAGCCGGCCCCCAGCGGGCTTTCCACCTCCCCCGCACAGCACGTTTTTTTCGTTCCTTTTCTCACTTTTCCTTCCGGATGGCACAGCAGCCCCACTTCGGCCGGGATAGAGTGGCGGTGCCCTGCCTGCGCGTGTCTCCATCGGTGTGTGGGCTAATGGGACGCTTTGTGGGCGCGGGCACGCGCTCGGTGAAATGGGCCACGCGTCACGCGGGCGCGGGGCGGGGGACGCTCCGCCGGGCCGCCCCCCCCCCCGCGCGAGAGGCGCTGGCCCGGCTCCCATTTGCCGAAGGCCGGTGCGTTAGCGGCAAAGAGCAAACACCATCACTTCAAACACTCCCGGCACGGCGGGGCACCACCTTGGCCGCTGCTCGCCGCCACGCATGCCGGGGCGGCGGCGCCGGTGTGGCGTGCGAAGGGGTGTCGGTAGGTTGGCGTCCTTTCCCTCCTTGCGCGCCGCGTGTCGGCGGGAGTTGGGGGTGCCCCGGCGTGTCGCGAAGGATCGGGGTGGCGCTCGTTTTTTCGCACACCCGCACCGGCCGCGACCGGTGCCGTGGCCACGGCCGAACGGGCCGGGGTGCGGCTCGACTTCCCGCGTGCCGGTCGTGTTTTGCCTCGGTCGCGTGGCGCGCCGTGGCGCCGTGCGTTGTTTGGGGCTGGTGGGCTGGCTCTCTGCCGGGCGCCCGGTCCTCGTTTCGCAGGCCATGTTCGGTGCCGGCCCCCTCCTTGGCGGCGCAGGCGCCGGCCCACCACCCAAACCGCCAACAACCCACGCCAAACTCACCCGAGCACCCCACCCACACAGACGCTCTCTCACCAAGCTGAAAATTTTTTCGTTGGCACGATGCAAAGCCCTTCCGCGAATCCCCCGTGCGAACCAAGCGTTCGCTTGGACTCGTCGTATGAGTTGCTGGTTCGCCACTACTGGAACCTTCGCGCGGATGTGCGGGAAGCGGAAGGTCGGCTGCAGGAGGTACAGCGCACCATTCTCTTCCTGCACAACGAAAACTGGAAGTAAGTGGCCGTCAGTCACCGACCTCCGCATCCCTGTCTCTTTCTGTTGACTGTCAGGCCTTTCCCCGGCTTGCCTTTCCTTTTTTTTCCAGACTGCTATTCCTCTTTTTTTGTCACTACCAGACTCCAAAATGCTGTAAAACACCCGCACCAAACAAAGGATGGCCACACTGCCACTATTCAGCGTCCGTCATTGAATTTGACTGCCCGCTTACCCCATAATCTATCTTTCCTCTTCCGATCCCTTTATTTTTCTCCGATTCATTGGTCTCTACCTTTTTGAAACGATAGCTTGTCCCGTTTCTTTCCTGAGGCGTCGCAATGTCTGACACGCATAACCCGTTGACTGGCCGTCCATTCAGCAGCCACTACCATGCCTTGTTGAAAGGTCGCCAGAGACTGCCTATTTTTGAGGGCAAGGAGCGTATTCAGAAGTTGGTGCAGCAGTATCAGACGCTTCTGCTTGTTGGTGAAACTGGAAGCGGAAAAACTACTCAAGTGCCCCAGTATATTCTGGAGCTTCGTCCCGAGCGTGGCATCGCTTGCACACAGCCCCGTCGTGTTGCCGCAACGAGCGTGAGTGAGCGTGTTGCGGAGGAAATGGACGTGGTTCTGGGAGAAGAAGTCGGCTACAATGTGCGCTTTGACGACATGAGCTCCGAAAAGACACGGCTCAAGTACTTGACGGATGGTATGCTTCTGCGTGAGGCGATGTCTGACCCTCTTCTCTCTCGTTACAGCGTCATTATTCTGGATGAGGCCCACGAGCGAACTGTCTCGACCGACATTCTTATTGGCGCCGTGAAGGACCTCCTTCGTAAGCGTCCTGATCTGCGGGTCATTGTGATGTCTGCCACACTCGAGGAGAAGCGCTTCCAGCAGTACTTCCCCGAAGCCCCGCTAATTCACATTTCTGGACGCATGTACGGAGTGGAGGTGTACCATTCTAGAGCGCCAGAGTCCAACTACGTTGAGGCCGCGATCCGCACTGCTACGCAGATTCATCTCTACGAGGGCGAAGGCGACATTCTCATTTTTCTCACCGGAGAAGATGAAATCGAGACTGCGGTGGAACGCCTGCAAAGTGGGATCAAAATGGCCGAGCACAGCAGCGCGAATTGCCACAAAGGAGAGGTGTGCGCACTGCCGCTTTATTCTGCGTTGCCACCGTCACAACAGCGGAAGGTATTTCAGAGCGTCCCCGCTGGCACCCGGAAAATTGTTGTAGCAACGAACGTGGCTGAAACGTCCTTGACAATTGATGGTGTTGTTTTTGTCATTGACTGCGGTTTCTCGAAGCAGAAGGTGTTTAATCCGAAGCTGCGTGTGGAATCACTTCTTGTCACACCCATCAGCCAAGCCAGTGCACGGCAGCGCTGTGGCCGTGCCGGACGAACGAAGCCCGGGAAGTGCTTTCGTCTGTATACGGCTAAGTCTTTTGAGACGGCACTGCAGCCAAACACGTACCCGGAAATCCTGCGCAGCAACTTGGGTTCCATCGTGCTCCATATGAAGAAGATGGGCATTGAGGACTTGGTCAACTTCGATTTTGTGGAACCTCCAGCACCGGAGACGCTGATGCGCGCGCTCGAGTTGCTGAATTACTTAGGAGCGCTGGATGATGACGGTAACCTCACGGAGGTTGGCTCGAAGATTTCAGAGTTCCCGGTGGATCCGGAGATGGGTGCGATGCTACTCCACAGTCCGGAGTACGGATGCTCGGATGACATCGCCCGTATTTGCGCCATGCTTTCCGTGCAGAACCCTTTCATCACCCCGTCAAACGATCAACGAGGCTATGCAATTCGCTCGCGCGAACAATTCTATCATCCAACCGGTGACCACATTGCGTTTCTCAACGTTTACAACGCATTCGAGGCAAACGGTCAGAGCTCATCGTGGTGCACGTCGAATTTCATTAATCCGCGTGTCATGAAGCAGGCAACGAACATCCATCGCCAGCTGACAAACATCATGCGGCGGATGGGTCTGGATATTTGCAGCACATACACGAAGGAGCAACAACGCGTGTTTCGCGACAGTGAGGAGAACACGGCGGAGATGGAATTTGCAAATGAAATCCGCCGTGCAATCGCGAGGGGGTACTTCACAAAAGTAGCGCTTTCTCTTCCGACCAAAAACCAGTTCATGACACTTAAGGACGACGTAAAGTGTCTGCTCTTCCCCTCCACGTACCTGAACCGCCGCCCAAAATTTGTCATCTTCAACGAGCTCGTGCTGACCAGCAACACCTACATTCGCACAGTCACTGCCGTTTCTGAAGACTGGCTTTTTGAAGCAAACGCCGACTACTTTGCACAGGACGAGTTTGATGGCATCGCGAAGCAGGTTTTCGACGAGATCCACCGGCGGCGCTCGCACACAAATGCAAAGAAGCGCGTGCGCAGCGATTCATCGGATGAGGACTAGGAGAAAACGCCACACTGTACGTGATGGTGTGAAACCACACTTGGCTAACATAAACTGGACGAATAACACGTTAAAAGACACACTCTGTTAGGCCAGCTAAACACGCCTTCGCTTAATGGGAGACGGTACTAAACTCCAGTTTTCCCTTTTGTCTTTGTGTTTCTTTTAGACTGCGCTTTTTTTCCACTTCGCAGTTGCTGAAGCCCTGAAAAAAAAAAATAATAACGCCCTGGAAAGTCAGAGGTGCCAAGAGACTGGACGTGAGCGAAGATGGTTATCTCCGCTCTTCCATGTCTCCAAGACCGTTAGAGAAAATACCAGTGGCACAAAAGCAGAGCGCTCTCTTGGTAGATCAGGTGCGTTTCTTTCGCGTCTGGCAGCTACATTCTAGACTTGTTTCTCCGTGCAGAAACTGCTCTTCAGCCCTCTCTCTTTCTTACACTCGCGTCTTTTCACCCCTCCACACTGTGCTTGTCTCTTCCGTGGTACTTTTCTCGACCGCCACGCGCCTTGCCAGCATTTCCTCGTACACAAATTGACACACACACACACACAGAAAGTGGACAACGATGAGTAAGCGCGTTATCCTAGCACTGCTTGCGGCGTTGCTGCTTCTGAGCGCGTTTGCCACGGCGAGTCTGTCACAGGACGACTTCAAAAAAATGAAAATCAAAGAGCTGCGTAGCTTTCTTTCTGATCGCGGTCTTGATTGCCCGGGGTGCCAGGAAAAGAGCGACTTTGTACGTGTTGCGTTTAACAACCGTGACAAACAGCCCATCGCGTCCGCCAAGAAACGAGAGATTCCCGACGGGAAGTTTTGGGACGTGTGGAGCCGAACTGCTGGGGAGCTGTGCGTCGAGGGCGCGGCCACGCGTGGGCTTGACGCGTCTCAAGAGCCTTTGAGTACAGTGTGCCACAACATCCGGGCTGCCTCTGAGTCGTATCTTATGCAGCACAGCAAGAGCATTGCTCAGCGCCTCAAGAAAACCCCACAGCACATGCTGAAAACATCGTACCGCGATGTGTATTACGATGCCGGCGTGCGCATTTTTCAGAAGCTTGTGAACTACTGTCTCGTCTCACCGAGCAGCCAAAAGACGTGCACATCTTACGGTGCGGTCCAGGCAGTGCTCGAGGGCTCGGAAGCAGCAGATTACAAGTCGTGGCTGACAAACGTGGGCATCGAAAACACCAACCCGCTGTACGAAATCATTGAGGAAAACGATGACTTGTAAAGTGTACAGGCAACTGCACCGTACGTCTGTGCACATGTCTGAACGGTTTGTCTTTTGATTCTTTTTTCTCCGCTTGTTGGTATTTACCACGGATCCGTGGCGGCCAGTCTTTTCCTGGGCTACTAATTCACAAAACGGCGTCGGTTGTGCGGACACAGAGAAACGCGGCGCAAACCGGAGAGACTAACGATGTGATGCTCAAAGTCGTCTCTGTCGCAATCTCTGTCCTCAACACCGTGCTCCATCTTGCACAGTCCCTGTGCCAGCCTACTGTGACAATCAAAGAACTCTCCTCACCCGTTCACCTCCTCACCGAGGCCACTTCACCGTTCGCTGTGGATGAGAGCATCAACACGCACATCGTGTGACTCTTCCATCCTCCACTGTCATACTGTCTCTCCGACCGCTTGTGCCTCTTCGCTATGTTGTTATTACTTCTCACTGACGTGCGTCCAGTTCAAGTTCACTAAAAAACTTATTTATCTCTCACTGACAACTTTTCCTCTCCGCGAATGTCTTCCAAGACTGCATTCATTTCCGGCGGCAACCGCGGTATCGGCCTGGAAACCGCGCGTCAGCTTGGCAAGTTGGGCTACACTGTCATCATTGGCGCGCGCAACGCCGACCAGGCTAAGGTTGCCTGCGAGACGCTGAAGGGCGAGGGTCTCCACTGCCATCACGTGGTCATCGACGTGCAGGATGACAAGTCGGCGGCCTCCGCAGCCGAAGCGGTGGCGAAGATTACCGGCGGCTCTCTTGACGTGCTCGTCAACAACGCGGGCTATGCCAGCACTCCAGGCACGATCGAGGTGAACGTCAGTGAGCTCACCAAGACCTTCGACATCAACGTGAGTGGTGTGGTTCGTGTCACGAACCACTTCCTTCCGCTGGTGCGCAAGTCTCCTGCTGGGCGTATCGTGAATGTCGGCTCCATCATGGGCAGCATCGGTGCCAACGCGTCCACTATCGAAACGGCGACGTACAACATTTCCAAGGCAGCTGTGAACATGTACACCGCCAACCTCGCCAAGGCTCTCGCAGACACAAACATCAAGGTGAACGTGGGGCACCCCGGATGGGTCAAGACTGACATGGGTGGTGCGAACGCCGAGCTGAGCGTCGAGGAGGGTGCGGAGACGAGCGTGTACTTGGCTACGCTCCCTGCTGATGGTCCGACTGGTGGCTACTTCCACAAGAAGGAGCGGCTCCCTTGGTGAGTGTGTATTTATCGAGGCTTCAGCAAGGAACACTTTTTCGGTGCGTCCCACACGCCGCCAAACGCTTCCTTCCTTCCTATTCCTATTCCTATTTCTATTTCTGTTTACTAATTGGCTTCGCATTTCTTTTCTCCTTTTCTCTTTTCTTCTTCACTGTCCAACCTCTTTCTCTTACTGTGTGCATCGAATGCGACGAATACTCACAGCGACGTCAGCCTGAAGACTTTGGGGTCAATACAACAATGGCTGCACAATAGGCGACACTGAAAACAAGAAAACAAGAGAACCCTTCGGCAGCGTAAGCGCGCTTCGTCGCGAGAAGTTACTGTCAGTACCATCTCCGCAACCCCAGGTGACTACGACTCTGCTGCTCAACATCAATGCCTCGGCTGGCGCACGTGGCTGCCACTCCGAACGAAGCGGAGCCACGTGTCCTTCCCTTTCCTCTTCCTTCCTCGGATGGCCTCAAGCTCTCTTCTCCTCCCCTTTCTGTCCTTTTACGGTTGCTCATTGACGCCGTTCAACCGGCGGTGACACCACAACGACTACTTGCCATCATTGCCATACTCTCCACAACACAGATGAGCGCGAAAACAGCGTTGATCACCGGCGCCAACCGCGGGTTGGGCCTGGAAACCGGGCGGCAGCTCGGCAAACTGGGGTACACCGTCATCCTTGGGTCGCGTCGTGCGGACCAGGGGGCTAAAGCTTGCTCCCTGTTGAGCAAGGAGGGGATCAATGCGCATCACGTCGAACTCGACGTGCAGAGCGAGGAGTCCGTGACAGCCGCTGCAAAAAAGGTTTCTTTGCTATGCACGGGGAAACTTGATGCCCTGGTCAACAACGCCGGCTACTATCCCCACGAGGGATCCACCGAGGTGGACGTTGCGGAACTGACCAAGGCGTTTGATATCAACGTTGCCGGTGCTGTGCGCGTCACGAACCACTTCCTCCCGCTCGTTCGGAAATCACCGGCCGGCCGTATTGTCAACGTCGGCTCTGACATGGGGACTTTCGCGTCGTCCTACGGTATTGCGAGCGCGAGCTACAGCATTTCCAAAGCCGCACTGCACATGTACACGCTCAACCTCGCTAACTCCCTCGCCAACACAAGCATCAAGGTGAACGCCGCACATCCTGGCTGGGTACAGACAGACATGGGAGGCAGCGGCGCTGCCCTGACTGTTGAAGAGGGAGCGAAAACAAGCGTGTACCTCGCTACACTGCCGCCAAACGGCCCAACGGGTGGCCTGTTCCACAACAGGAAGCAGGTTCCATGGTAGCACTTCTTCTGACCTCAAAAGCCAGCCTGCGAACTCAAAACAAGCATGCACCTGTGATTCCTTTCCCGGCATTGGTTTCCCTTGCACCCCACACTGTGCGTATTCTTTCTTCATCTATTTCTTGTTTGCATCTTCGACACGCGAGGCTTTTTTTTTCTCTGTCTTTCCTCAAAACATCGATGAGAAACCTCCAACTTCACCGCGAGAGGCAACCACACCACGACCAGTGGCGCGACACAGCACCCACAGCGTAAACGTACTCAAAGAAGGGTGAAAGAAAAATGTGTTACTCTTTCTTCCCATCTTTATGGTTCTCCTCACCGCGCCGCGGACTCTCTCCTGCATCCGTCTTCCTCTTTCTCCCCTCCGTTCATGTTGTGCCTTTTTCTTGACATTGCATACACAGCAAAAGTGAGGTTCGTGACCCCCCTCACTTTCCCTCTCTCGTTCTACGCTTTTGCGTGCTCACTGTTTCATCCAAACGCACACATGTCGGCTGATAAAGAGGTGGTGCTTCGCACGGTTGTGATGCAAGATGACGAAGAGGAGGAGTTGTTAGCAGGCGTCGCGCCAAGCACACGGAGTGCCACAACCTCCGCAATCACTCCAGCACCCGGGGCTTTCGCGCTACACAGCGCACATGAGAAGGCGAATAGCGACAGTGAAGGTGAGGATGAGTTTGCCCTCGATATTGCGTGCGTGCCGCGAAGCGAACGCACCAAAGACAAAGATTCTACTGGCTTCTTCTCATCCTCCAACGTGCGGAGTGCGGTTTCCTCGTCTGCGGCCCACCACAAGCCCTCGTCTGTGACCCACAACGATGGTACGGTTGCGTTGGACGCCTATCCCAGCGGATTCCCAGATGACACGGACAGGCCCAACGACAGAGAAGAATGGGCTCGATGGCAAGTGCGGCAGAAGGCGCGATCGCAGCTGCCCCAATTTGCTTTGCTTCAATCGGCGGAGAACTGAGCAGTGTTTGCGATAACCACCACCACAGCAAGGAGGACCCATAAGGAGTACATACCCTTTTAACACCTAAATGGGTGACCTGAGCAGTCCAGCTTGCACCTGCTCTCTTGGGGACTAAAAACATGAAATGACAAACGTTACACCCTCACACACCTGGAGACGGCAAAGAAACGCACAATGCAACTGCCGTACGGACTCTACCTCATCACCTGTCCCTTTGCTTCCTACACTCCCTTTCCACCGTGTTGAGATAGGTCGTTCCAAAGTGCCGCACAGCACTCTCTTTCTTTCACACACAGGTGCTCAGAGCGGCATCCGAGTATAGATTCACACTGGACCAAGGGTGACGAACAGAACTCCTGAAGGCAACCGTGTCTTGCTTTCTGTCTGTTTCAAGCTCCGTACACACATAGATCGCCCAGGCCGCCCTGGGGAACAGAACAATGACTTTGCCATCATGGCCAACATCGCTGCTCAACGCGTCAAATAGACGCCTACGGGAAGAAATAGAAAACAAGACAGCTACCCTGGCCGCAGTTCAGCAGGCCAGCTCGGAAAGCCGAAGTGTCGTGCAACTCCTCCGAGAAAGCATCACGGAGGTGGAAAAAGAGAAGAAGCTAGCGGCCAGAGAGATCTCGAAAATCGAGGAGAACCTCATTCAGCAAGCCGCGGAGGTGACACAGTTCACAGGGCAGATCAGCGGCGCTCTACACCAGCGGAAGCAAAAGGAGGAGGAGTACGCCCGTTTGACAGCCGTGAAGCAGCGCACCGCAGCCGCCATCAGCCAGCGAAGGGAGGCCCTACGGCAACAACTGCAGGCGTCGAGGGAACTGGAAGAGGTCGCTAAAGTAGTGATCGAATATGGCCTAGCGCAACAGCGCAAGGGAGATGCTCTTGAGGCTGCCAAGAAGAAGCTTTCTTCTTCGGTGTGGCAGAAGTTGAGCAAGTTGCACGCTGAGGTCGTTGCTCTTGAGCAGGAGCTCATCGCTTCACAGGACGAACAAGAGGCGGCTTTCCGAGAGCTGACTGTGGCACAGCAGCGCCTCCACGAAGCGCTTCGTGACCACCGAGAGAACGTCGGATCACTCGAGAAGGTGCACGAGGGGCACCGTAGCCTCGATTTGGCTGTCGCGGCGTGCGCTGCAAAAATGGCTGCGCTGCAGACGACCAAAGACACGTACGTGCGAATCCAACGAGAGTTGACGGAGGCTCTGGCGGCGCGTGGCCAGGAGCAGCAGCAGCTTGTTCGCGCGCGTGAACGTGCCCGCAGTGCGTACGACAAACGCCTTTTGGCGGTACGGCACGTCGTGGAAGCGCTCCAGCGCCAAGCAGAAGGGATGGATGCACTTCACCGGCGGCACCGTGCCGAGCTACAGCGCCAGCGTGCTCAACAGAGCACAACTCAACTGGTGCACGCACGGTGGCAAGACGCGCAGACCACCCTCGCCCAGCAGCAGCAGTACCACCAGCTTCTCAAGGATACCATCACCGCAATTCGCCGACAGCTTATTCAACACCCAACGCCGTCTCCAGAGGCTATTCAATCTCTTTTTGATACCCTTGAGCAGCACCGCAACCGCGTTGAAAATCGGCTTGAGCGCATGCACGTGAGACTCAACGCCGCCGTACAGCAGCTTTTCGAAGCGGGTGAAGCGACAGAGGTCATTAGCCACGACATCGCGGAACGGCAAGGCGAGTTGAAAGTGGTCGCGCGCCAGATGGAGGAGCACCGTGCGATCACACAACAGTTGCGTGAGCTTTCGTCGTCTGTTGACGCAGACATTGCGGCAGCGCGAGCAGGTCTACCAGCACTCATGGAGAAGCAAGCTGAGCAAAGCCACCAACGCCGAGTGGAACTCGAGACAAATGTCGCCGCGCTCCGCGACGAGCTCCAGCGGTACCAGGTGAGACACCGTCACCTACTACAGGAGACCACAACGCTGCGATCGCAGCACATGCATGCTCAGCGGCAGGTTTCTGAGGGCAACACCGCTTACGAACGTGCGCTGGCGGCAGTCATGACAGCAGAGCGCGACGTAAGCGCGTTGGCAGCGGAGGCGAGCGCTGTTGAGCAGCGGCGCGGTGTCGTGGGACTCACGGCCGAGCGCACCGAGGTGACGCTGCGTGCACTTATGCAGGCGGCTGATGCGCAGTGCGAAGCGGTGAAAACATCCGCCGGGCTTGGTGACCTCCTTCGCGCACAGGTGGTGTCTGAGGAAGAGGCGATTGAGGCGGAGCGACAAGCTGCGCTGCTGGAGCTGCACCTGCAGCAAAATGCCCTGCACGAGCACACGGATGAGTGGCAGCGATGCATCAAGAAGCGCGATTTGATCCGCCAGCGCTACGAGGAGACGATGGCTGCGCTGTCGCGCACCATGGAGGCACGCATGCACACGGAGGCCACGAATCTGGAGGACACCGCTGCGATGCCGTCCACACTGCGCGCAGGGGCTCTAGGCACTGGGGATGGCACCGCGCTGGCCACTCCGGAAGCGTTACATGCCCGCCTTATCCTTCAGCGCTCGTACGAGCGAGAGCAGCTGATGCGTCGCGGAAACACCCTCGACCTCCGTCTGCTTGGTCTCGAGAAGGAAACTGCCGCGCTGCGCCGCACACTGGAGGCACTCCGCGTCGAGTGCCAAGCGCGCCCAGGGGCAGCGCTGGCGGCACTGAAGCGACGCTCTCATTCTGTTGGACACTTCGGCGCTGACCGGACAAACCGCGCGCCTGCACCACGCACCGCCTCAACGCACCCAAAGGCCTTGGCAGCGAAAGTCACGCCTACCACTGCATCGGTAACTGCCGCACCAAACACGGCGTCGCGTGCGGCACGCACCCATGTGGCTTTGACAAGCGCCATGCAGGATCGATCGCGCGCGCTTCAGACTGAGGTGGCGATTGAGTCGCAGGCAGCCAGCGCGTTGAGCCGCTGCCGACTAGATAGCAAACGTGAACTCGAAAGGTCAAGACAAGCTCTCCAGGAAGCCAAGGTGACCAGTCGCCAGAAGCAGACACAGCTCCAACGCCTGCGTGATGAAGTCCGGCGACAAAACCTGAAAGCCGTCCACAGCGGTCAGTGAGCAGCCGTGATTTGTGCCCAAGCCACTCTCAGCACTACATCTCAACGGCTGTCGCACAGCCGAATCCTTCTCCTTTTTACTATTATCTTTGCTGCACTTTCCACTGCTCGGAAGAGACCACAGTTTCATTCTTGCATGGAAATGGGCTTGCTTCGCCCGCGCTTACGACGACGGCGTTAACGTGTTCCTCACGCGCCGCTGAGAATATCGCGGGGGCGAAATATCAGCTGACCGCGGCCTTGGACGAAGTGCACCGTGGTTTTCCTTCCTTTTTTAATTTTCTCTCACCCCTATACACGAACCCTCTTCTCAATCCACGCTCACCTTGATCCTTTTCTTATTCAATGATAAGCCTCCGTCAACTAGCCTGCGAGTAGGTGCTTTTATAAACAACGACAATATCAACTTCTCTTTTTATTCCCAACTTTTTTTCTTCAAGCACAGTTGACTGAAGTTTCCGTTGCTACAAACAACATGGAGAGGATTGCCTCTGCTGCAGCCTTCCAGGATCTGAAGAAGCGTGCAAGCAACGGTCTGGGCCTTGTTGTGCACTTCAGCGCTGATTGGTGTGAGCCGTGCAAGGCCGTCAATGCGCACTGCGAGAAGCTTGCCGAAGAGTACAAGGGCAACGTCCTGTTTGCTGAGGTTGATGGCGTCGCGAACGGCGACATCTGCGAGAGTGAAGGTGTCACCTCCGTGCCGTTTATCGCGTTTTTCCGCACACGGGCGTCGGACAAGGAGCAAGAGCACGTCGCCGACGTCGTCGGTGCCAAGCTGGATCAAATTGACATGAATACGGTCTCACTTTACGGCGAGAAGGGAGGACACGGAACACAACGGAAGGACTTCGAGGACCTCGATGCCTACCTGAAGTATCTGACCACCCGACCGGGCATTGTCATGTTCATCACAGGCTCACCGTCTCACCCGCGGTGTGGGTTTACCGGGCGCCTGTGCGAGATGATGAACAACTTGAACGTTCCATTTATTTACTATGATGTGATGGCTGATGATGAGGTGTGCGAGCGCCTGAAGGTTTTCGCAAACTGGCCAACCTATCCACAGGTTTACGTCGACGGCGAGCTCATCGGTGGGTGGGACATTTGCAGGGAGCTGAATGAGACCAACGAACTGAAGAGTACCCTCAAGATCAAGTGAGGGATGGGACGCCGTTGCGAGTCATCGAGCACCTTGCGCAGTATGACTGCCTGTCACCCCGACTCACTCTATTATTACTATTGTGTCAACCGCCACTCACACTTGTGCGCGCACTAACAGACGCACACACACTCGCGAAACGCCACAGACATATCCACAAAAACATACTCGTTCTACCAAGGAATGACAATTCAAGACCATTCTTTAATTTTTTTCCACACCAACATTTTTTTCTGATGCGGAAAAGGAGGTTGCGTGAGGCAAACGCGAGCTTCTTTTTATGGTTGTTCATCCGCCGTGGAGGTGCAACACGAGGTTCTGCCGCAGTTATTGCTGACGTTTGGTTTGAACGGACCGCACCCTTCTTTGTCACCCCCCTTTCCCCTTTCCCCTTCTCTCTCTGTTGGGATGCCAACTTGCGAAGCACTCGACTTCACAGGACCAACAGCCGTTTAGTGTGCTTTCATCGTCGTGTGACTTCGTTCTTACTCGTCTCATTTGCCTGACGGTGTCTCCTTGCCTTGGTCAGCGCTTACCGAACTGTTGCTTTGCCAAGGCTCACACGAGGAACACCAGCCGAGACGAAGCTCACCCCTCTTTGCTTTTTCTTGTGCCTCACTTTTCACAGACCTCTAGTACACCACTGTTCTGCGCCACAGGAATCGTGCCGCGATGTCAGGCCCTGCGAGTGTTTCTCAGAATGTGTTCCAGCGTGGCATGACTGCCGTGGCAATGACCATCAGCAAGTTGGTCAACTCACTGCTGGACACGCCTGTGTACTTCTGGGTGTACGTGGGCGTGATGCTATATATCACCCGTCGTCTGACGTACAAGAGCGGAATTGGGCAACGAAAACGCATTATTGCCGGCCGCACCGTGTTCGTGAACTCTGCTGAGGAAGGCATCGCACAGAGTGTGGTGGATATCAACAGCCTGCAGTCCACGTTCAGCGATGTGGGCGGTCTGGAGGATGTCAAGCTCGCGCTGACCGAACACATCATCTGGCCCTTCAAGCGCCCCGAGCTCTTCAGCGGCAACACGGTTCGTTCTCATCCAAAAGGTGTGCTCCTCTACGGACCTCCCGGCACAGGCAAGACTCTTCTCGCACGCGCACTGGCCAAGGAGCTGAACTGCTCCTTCATCAACGTCAACACGGAGTCCATCTTCTCCAAATGGGTCGGTGACACGGAGCGGAACGCTGCGGCTGTGTTCAGCCTCGCACGCAAAATTGCGCCATGCGTTATTTTTGTCGACGAGGTCGACTCTCTTCTGAGCATGCGCTCTGCCATGGATGCTACGCCGCACACCCACGCCAAGACGATCTTTATGACGCACTGGGACGGACTTGAGCAGGACCACGAGGCACGGGTTATTGTGATCGGCGCCACAAACCGCCGTCTGACCATTGATGATGCTGTGCGTCGGCGCATGCCTCTGCAACTGGAAGTGCCACCGCCAGACCGCGCGGCACGTGTCAAGATTCTCTCTATTGTGCTCAGCGACGACTTGGCGAACAACCCGCACAAGAACGGACTCATCGAGTACGTGGCCCTCAAAACAGATAGGTATACTGGCTCTGACTTGACAGAGCTGTGCAAGGCTGCCGCGCTGATGCCTGTTCGTGAGTTACAGGAAGGCAACAACATGGCGGGCGACCTGCCACCACTCAACCAACACCACTTTGATGAAGCCCTTAAACGTGTAAAGGCATCCAGTTAACCTACCTACTACACTCACACTCGCACGTTTCCCGCCTTGGCCTCTCCGTCGGAACGGCGCGGCAATCATCGGCTGCGCGTTTAGGTTCCGTCAGATGCGGTCTTTTTATTTTTCGGTTTTGTGGCAGCCTTGTTGTCGTGCAGGTGAAGCTGCTGTCTGGGTCCGGTGCAGCCGCTGCGGGCAAATTCCCTTTTTTCCGTGGGTTGGGGGTGCGTTCCTCCTTCCCACACGCATGTCAGGCTTCTGTTTTGTTTTTGTTTCTTCTCCCGTCAGAACGCCGGCTCGACACATCTTGGTGAGAAAGCAGTGTTGGATTTTGCCCAACGGGGCGTGGAGAAGGATGGGCTGACAGTCGCGTGTGAGCGTGCGATCAACGCACCGAGAGGCAAACAACCGCACAAGCATGTACGCGCGTACGTTTGAAGGCGCACAGGACGGGTTGAATAACACCGTGGCGCACTTCCCCCTCTTCCGTACAAGCCCCCTCCCCTCCCCCACGCGTGGCGCCACAGTGCGCTGCCCATGGGCTGCTTGACCATTTTTTCTGCTCACACAGAAGGCGTACCCCGCGGGCGTCATGCAGTCTCACATCTGAGGCGACCGCTCCGCCGGACCCTCTAGCTCATTCAGTGTCCTTCCACCAACCTCCTTCCCTCTTCACATTCTTCTCCTTCAATGGTGCTTCGTTACAATGACAGGAAACGTGTTTCTTCACCCACACGACGTGTACTCTTCCGCACGTCACGATCACCGGCAAGGCGATCGCACGCACACGGCGTCATCCGTACGCTTACGTGGCAGGGCTGCGGGCGAACAATGTCATGTGAGGTGCCCACGTTCTCTACCTCCCCTGGCGACGAGCTGGAAGGATCCGTCCAGCAATCCGCTCCACACTCCCCACAGAGTCACCCCGTCAGCACGGAGGATGTTGCGGTGCAGTTTGCGGCTCAGGGAATGCGAACCGTCCCCAACACTGATTTGCTGTGGTGCACGTTGTGCACGACTGTAGCTGTTCGGCAGATGGGGACGCCCGCGAACAACAGTGCCTCCGCTGCCGCCGATGAGATTGGCCACGCACAGCCGACTGAGCCACTCAGGGGACCTGCGGCAAAGTCGGCCGGCGCGAAGGCGAGCGGCAAGGAGGACAGTGACGCGCGTCTCCTGGCCAGTGTGACAATTGTGGGTCGCACCGTGGCCGACGTGATGGCGCACTGTGGCACTCACACACACCTCGTCGCGTACGAGGCCGTTCAAGAGCGTGATCTGTCGCAGTGGTGCCGCGTCGAGCTTGACGGCCGCCGCGTTCTACTCGATCACCACTGCATCTACCCGCGTGCCATGTACGGACCTGGGCGTGCCATCCTCAACCGCACCATTGCTGGTGGAATGCTCCTGGCCACCGACGTGTGTGGCGGCGTGAAGCTGTGGTCACGGCACCGCTACGAGGTCGTGGAGCTGGTCCTGCCCTCCGCCGACAACACATCCACGTGCCAGGTGAGAAGCGAGGCTTGCACCGTGGACAGAACGGCCGGGACGGGGGCCGTGGCGCCTGGGTCTCTGGCGCGCTCACCGACCACACGGCTGGTTCACCCCATTAGCGGCCTTCCCTCCCACCTCCGCCGAGATGAGTCTGAAGGGCGCCACCGGTCGGGCTGGTGCTCGTGGCGGGCCGGAACGCGACCACGCGTGCGGCCACGCACCACGGCTTCACCCGGTGCAACACGTCCATCTTGGCGTGACGGCCCCACCACTGCAACGACAGGTGTCTTGCCCACATTTGCCCACGAGGAGCATGGACTGCGCGGTGAGATACGCCGCCAACGCGCCAACGTGCCGCAGATGTTGCAAGAGGTCAACGACGCGATAAAGGGTGAGGCGACCGAGCGAGCGCGCCGCCGACGCCGGCTCGAGAAGCACAACATCCGGGGAGACAGTGACTAAACTCAGCGAATCAGAGGGCAGTGACTGTGTCCTTGGCCGTGCTTGTACGAACTAGGAACCCGCCGCTCTGTTTCCCTCTATTTTTTGAGAAGGTGCACCAGCACAGTTGCAAGTCTGTCGACCGATGAGCGAACCGCGAAAACACACACAGAAGACACCGCACGTGAGCACAACAGCACGCGCTCGTGCACCTCATCTCCGAGACTAGTGGTTCCACCGTGCTGTCCACCGCGCCACACCACATCTTCCTCCTTTTTCTTTTCTTTCCTGCTCCTCTCGCTGTTCCCCACTGACACCTGTTCTGTGCACCCCGCCTGCCACTTTGCCACAACTTTAGAGAGGTGCCGAGACTTCCCCCACACCGACAATTAGCGGCCAAAACACACACCCAGGATCCTCTGCGAGGGCTCAGAGGCTTGACTCTGTGGCATCCGCACACACGCTTCGCAGTTCGGCTACCTGCTTGCTGTAGTCACAATGAAAACAAGACTCGGCAACGCGATTAAGCACCTCGCTGGGGGCGGCAGCCTGCGCTACTTGCTGGCGGGTGAGCCTCATTATCCCTTTGGCGAGGAGTTTGGCCTCGCCCTGATCCCAGACTACGTTCAAGAGGACGAGGCGCTGAGGCTGCGCAAGGGCTACGTGGATGTCTACACACGTCAGTCGGACTCCATCCGGCTGAGCGATGGACGCTTCCAGATGCCCCCACTGCCCCCGTCGTCTTTTCTGCCGCTGGTGGAGCGCATCGAGCAGGATGGCATTGCCCCCAAGGGATGGGTGAACAACCAAACGGCGAACCTCTACGAGCCAGGCGATTTCATCCGCGCGCACATTGACAACCTCTTTGTCTATGACGACATCTTTGCTATTGTCTCGCTAGGCGGGAACGCGCTGCTGCGCTTCGTGCATGTTCAGAACGGCGAAGAACTTGACGTGGTGGTCCCTGACCGTGCCTTGTACATTATGTCTGGGCCTTCACGCTACGTGTATTTTCACATGGTGCTACCTCTTGAAGCGCAGCGCTTCTCTATTGTCTTTCGGCGCTCCATCCTGAACTCCGACGGCGGCTTCCGACCAGTCGGGACACCTGTCGGTGACCTGATGCCCTACCGTGCCACCCAAGTGCTGAACACGCTCTACAGCAAACAAGTGGGCGGCGTGCGTATCAGCGTGAACGACGATGTTTTGGAGAATGAAAGTATCGGTGCCTTCGACACGGGTAAGTGGGTGAAGCGACTTCACCCGCTGCGCGATTGGTCTCTGTTGCGGCAGCTTGATGAGGATGAGGCACGTATTCAGGAGCTTCAGGACAAGCGGTACTTGGATGTCGACTTTAGTTGGCGCGTCAAAGAGCTGCGCCAGTACTTCAAGGCGATGGAGGATGCTCTTACTTCGCCTGCTACACCCCGCGTGGATCAAAGAGAGTATGAGCGTCGGCGGTGACTGGACAGCTACGCCACAGCACACGACGCATCAGCCGCACAAAAAGCTAAAACCACAGCAACCACACGGGGACTGCTGTTTCACTTCCCCTTTTTGCACACGTACACACACACACACACAAGCACACAAAGAAAAAAAAAGAGAAATAACGACGCCAAAGTCAATCAAGTGACCTGAGTAAGCAACATCAACAGAACAAAGAGCACCGTTGAACAGTATCACCAGTATGGCTGCTCGGCGAGCCCGACCGTGCTTTCGTCGGCTGCTTGTCTCTCCACCATGCCGAACACACTGTGAATGCCGACGTGTTCCCGTGTAGAGCGGGATTCCCACTCCCTCCTTCATTATCTGCTTGCCCCGCTTTCTACTTGTCTCCCCCTTTTTTTTTTTGCTGTCCGTGGAGAACAAAGATGGAACCAGAGGCCAAAAAGTCTCGGACAGAGGCTGTGCCTGCGTCAACACCGTCGGCGGCGAAGGCGACAACAGTGTATGTCCGATGCAGCCAGTTTCACAACCGTGGCGACTTGATCAACAAATTTTTCTACCAGCACCGCTCCGCACTGCAGATGGAGGACTGGTACAACCCAGCGAAGCCTAGCCTCTTCGCTGATGCCCCACTCGAGGTCGTTTTTGTCCAGACATCGCGGAAGCCGTTCTTCTTGGTGGAGTGGAGGCATCCCACCGAGCAGGAGCGTGCACAACAGCACAAGCCTGACACGGCTAATGCGGACGACGCGACGAACGAGCAACCAGACGGCGAAGCTGTGCCCCATGCCGCGGCGGTGAGCTCCCCAAATCACGCCTTTGCTGCGCTGACGAACGAGACACTGGCAACGTATGCATCACGCCTGCTGGCGCTAAACGATACTGCGACAAGCGCAGGTGATCTGTTGACCTTCAACGGAGAACCAGTGATCATCGCCGCGGCCAACGACGGCGCCACTGTCGAGGAGACCCGTCACAAGCTCCATCTGCGTGATCTGGCACGCAAGAAGGTGGCGGACGAGGCCAAGAGCCAGTCCCAAGAAGCGAAGCCAAAGCCAACTGTGACCAGCTTTGTCCCACGCACCGTGCGGCGCCGCAACTGAGGCTGGCACGCCAACCCCGCATGGTTGTGAAGCGTTCAGTGGAGGGAAAGCGCGCGACAGGCAAACGCAACGAATATTACACGGGAGCAAAAAGAGGAAAAGCAAAAAAAAAAGAAGCCACCGATCAATTGCACTCTGTGTGTTGCACCGGTGTTTCGTGCGTGTGTGTGCTTGGGAGTGCACTGCAAAGCCGAATAAACACCTTTTGCTGCCGCAGGACACACATACACATACACACACACGAACAGCAGCTGCCGCTGTGGCCCGTCCTTCAACCATCCCGTGTCTACCCCCCTGCTTCCCCGGTTGTGTATCTTCGGTACTTCCGCGCTTGCGCCGCTTGCCTCTGACCGTCAGAAGCGCCGCGCACATTTGCTCGTTGTTTTTTAGCTGTGCTCGGCAGCACGTGCTTTCGGGCTCTTGCTCCATTCCGTTCGCTCCTTACTGGGAGTTTGAACACGCCACACACAGTTTTTCGCTTCTTTGCTGTTGTTGTCGTTTGTCGATAGTATAGTTTCTTTCTGGGCATTCCTCGGCATCTTTCTGCCCTCATCGTTACCTCACATTCTTCGCCCTGCTACTCCCCTCTCGGCTTACTTCTGACGGATCTGCGCTGTCGTGGTGCCTCCACCATGCTTCAAGATGATTTTGCACACGCCTCACTTGCTGCGCACACTGGCGACAACCGTTCGGCCGGACCCTCCAGGGGTGATGCATCCCCGCCGCCTCTCAAGCCCAGCCTACGCGCTCAGGTGGAGGTGCTTGCAGCCGAGTGGAGTGTGACGCATCTGGGTCTGCAGGACCTAAAGACCCATTATCGGGCTTTGTGTGCGTCGGACGTGCTCATTGACACCTCGCGCCGCCAACTCGATGACGTCTACGAGCGCTACCAGGCGACTCTCTCTGCCGGTGCCCTGCCCGAATCGCCTGGGCACGCTGAGGATGCTCCGCTCACACACAGGCCGCCTGGTAGTCAACTGACTGAGGGAAGTGATAGCTCTGAGGACGCGTGTGCGTCCAGCCCCACGCGGGTGTACACGCAACTCGACCTTTTAGAGCAGCTGTTGGCGTCCTACGCCTCCCACACCGCCCTGCTGCACACGGCCTGGAAAGAAAGCCGGGAATGGGGGGTTGCTTTAATGGACGACCTTTACTTCTTGCCGTCACCCTACCCGCTTCTGCGGTCACTCTACCACCGCCGCGACACACTGTGGCCAACGGTAACAGCACACACTGACAACGACGCACCGTCCATATCACTGCTTGCCCGTGAGCAGCTAGCGCAGC
>JASANP010001056.1:32990-72821 GCA_030849625.1 Wallacemonas sp. TrypX
CGTGAGCAGCTAGCGCAGCAGGTGGCTGAGCTTGAGCGCGAGCTTGCGACCCGCGACGAGCACCAGGGTGACGAGCGTCGACGCCTGCAGGACGCCGAGGTCGCCCGTGAGCAGCTAGCGCAGCAGGTGGCTGAGCTTGAGCGGCGAGTGGGTGAGGCGCAGAACGTGTCCGCTAGTGGCACGCCGAACACACTGGCACGACTCGAGGCGGAGAAGGTTGCTCTCGCGAAGCGGGTGGCTGAGCTTGAGGAAGATATGGCTGTCGCTGCGGAACTGAGTTTGCAAGACACAGAGCGAATTGCTAGTTTGGAACAGTTGCTTGAGGAAGCCGGTAAATCAGTAGCTGCGTTGAAGACGGAACTGTCGGCAGTGCGTGGCGAGCTCGCAGCTGTGGACGATCAGGTCCGTGGTGTGGAGAAGGCCAAGCGCGAACTCGCTACCCGTGAAGGTCTCATGAAGGGAGAGGTGGACGCCCTGCGCGAGGCCCTGATGCTCAAGGAATCTATCGTGACGCGGCTGGAGCAGCGGATGCACCGCGCCGCGGCGGCTGAGGAGCGCAAGAGACAGCGCCTTCGTGGTGTTTGGGCTGCCGTGGAGGGGAATCTCTTTGAACTCCCTCAACCCCCCAGCGGCAGCGACGACGACACGGCCAGCCACGAGAGCATCAGCCCCGAGGTGGCTTTGATGCTCAAGCGAGAGGTGCACCATTTGCTGAAGACGTGTGAAGCCGCCGTGGCCAACGGTCTCTACAGCGTGTGACAGTGGTGCGTGTTTGTGTGATGCTTTTTTAAATTGTCTATTCTTCTTTCCGCTTCGTGTCTCCTGTGGAGGCTGTACTGAGTTTCTCCGTCCGACATGCCCGGCCGCACAGGCACACAGGCGGGCCCACCCACATTCGCGTTCGTCCCTTCACAACAGGTTCCGAGCGTTGGGCTCCACGTGACCCACAGGCGTGTGCGTACCTCACTCGCAAACACTGGTGCTTCATGCTGCTCTCTCCTCCTCTCTTCGCCGTTGATCAAACCCCCTCTTCCTCCACCACCCACCTTTCCATCACTCCCACCGGAGCTACCACACATCACTGCCAGCCTTTCTCTCTCTTTCCCTTTTTTCTTTTCTGTGCTCTCGCTCTCTGCGCTTACCGCCAACTAGCATTCGGCGACACATTCACACAGCGAGCACAACACGCACGAGTCGCGCAGCTCACGCTCTCCCTCTCTTACACACACACACATCGTTTCTGAGGGTGTGCGTCCGTGCTTTGTCCTCGTCAGTCCTCTGCGCTGCATTCTCTGGACATACGCTTTTCCTTTCTTCAGAGCCTGGTTCCCATCAAAAGCTACTCTGAACACGAGATTTGTTCTGCGAAGGCTCATTTTCTTTGATTTCTTTTTTTTGTTTTTGTTTGGAGCTGCGGCTTGTCCCTTTTTGCTCTTTGAAACCGAGAGGTGGCAACGTCCTTTGTTTTTCCCTTGTGTCACATCTATCTTTCTGTGTCCGTTCTCGCAGGCCCGTCTCCCCCGGTACAGCTTAGCGACTTGTTTCTTCTCTTTTCTCTTTTCTTTTTTTTCCTGTTTCTTATCTGACTACGTGCTCACTGGTGCACGAGGTGTCCACCATGCTTCGCCACACGACGTACTTTGAGGTGCGTCTGCCAAAGATCGCGCACAATATCTCTCTTATTCGTGAGCACTACGCGCCGAAGGCCGCGCTCATTCCGATGGTCAAGGGCGACGCCTACGGCCACGGCCTCGTGCCGGTCGCCGATTACATGCAACGGCACTGCCAGATCAAAAATTTTGGTGTGGCGTCGCTGGGCGAGGCGATGGCGCTGCTGGACAGTAGCAAGGCGCCGACGCAGGTATTCCAGCGTGGCCCCAGAGAAGGTGCCGGTGACAGGTGCGTGACGAAGCCGTTGACAATCGCGCCGACGGCGCTGAACGCGACCGGCAAAGGTGATCAGTGCGTCTACGTCTTCTCCGATACGGAGCTGCTCGACGAGTCCATTCACCAGGTGTACGCCTCCCAGAACAAGGCCTTCCACGAGGGCTCGCGCACCACTGCACTCGCACCTGTTCTACCAAGCCTTCAGCACCTCGAATTGTTCTGCGGACAGCGTCAGAGCACCTTCCGCCACACACCCTTGTGCCTCAAGATCAATACCGGCATGGGCCGTCTCGGCCTCACCCTCGATGAGCTCGAAGGCGTCATTCCAATGCTCAAGGAGGCTGGCGGAGTCGACCTGCTCGTGCAGCACTTCAGCACGTCAGGACTTATCGGGCACTCCTTCACCACCCGCCAGTACACCAACTTCCAGAAGGCGAAGCAGATGCTCAAGGATGCGGGCGTCGAGGTGCGTGGAACGTCGTGCGCGAACAGCGGGGCGATTGAACAACGCCTTGGTGTCGACGAGACGCACGTCCGCCCAGGACTGATGCTCTATGGACCCTCTTCCATCGATCGCACGTTTCTCTCCCCGCGTGAGGTGCACAAGTACCGCACGTGGGACGGCGAGGTGTGCGGGCGCCTCTACACCAAGGTGATCCGTCAGTACGTCGCGCGTGGCGGCAGCTACATTGGCTACGGTGTCACACGTAACTTGGTGCCGTGGGACGCCGTGATTGTACTCATGCCCATCGGCTACGCAGACGGCTTCTTGCGGTACTACAGCGGCATGCCCATCAACGTCAGCCCTGTGACCTCTCACGAGGACGGCGCCGGCGGTGCCCCACCGCTTATTGGCGAGGTGCACGGCAACGTGAACATGGATATGATTGCTGTGGCTGTTTACCCTCATCACGTCGAGCTGTCAGTGGAGGAGATCATGTCCATTGTGCAGCCGGAGAGCGAGGTGCTTGTCTGGGGTCAGGACGTGGCGGAGAAGGCCAAGGCGGTCAAGTCCATCCCCTACCAGCTCACGTGTGCGCTGACAACGCGTGTACCACGCACCTACATCTACTAGCGGCATCCACTCGTGTGAGGCCATTCTCCCTTTATTTTTGTTTCCTTCATCATTTCCTTCTCCGGCTCCAAACACACGCTTTTTTTTTCTTCTTCTCTCCTCCACGTGCCGCGGCGTGGGCTGCAGGTGACACACACACACACACACACACACATTCCCCCCAGTGCGGTGAGCACATTCACCGTAGTCTTCCCCCAATCACCGCATACCGCGAGAGAAATCAACAACACAATACAACACAGAATAGGAACAGAAGCACAAGAACGAACAGCCCCGCTCTCGACACAGGACTTTGGAAAGACACTCACGCCGTACCTCCTCTCTCCTCGTTTCGGGTTCAGATTTATAATGAACCGAGTCAATTTGCTGGGCACGTCATCGGGTACGGCGCAGTGTCGTCATGTGCTCTTTCATTGCTTGTTGACTTCACGCTCACACTACCCCCCCTCTCTCACCCTCAATCACCTTGACGTCCTTCGTATCCCCGTCTCTTCCTTCTTTTCGCTGTGTTGGCACCTGGCGCCGTTCTCTGTCCTCACACACTCGTAGTATCTTCCGCTTACTCGTACTTCCGCACATTGGATCGCCGCTTCCACGCTTGATTCTTGTGCTGTATCTCTTCCCACACAATGGCTCTTCGTCGCATCCAGAAGGAGCTCAAGGACATTGAGCGCGACCCGCCCGCCAACACCAGCGCCGGCCCGGTCGATGAGAACGATCTGTTCAACTGGAAGGCCACCATCATCGGCCCCGAGGACTCCCCGTACGCAGGCGGCCTCTTCTTCCTGAAGATTCACTTCCCGTCCGACTACCCGTTCAAGCCCCCGAAGCTGCAGTTCACGACCAAGATCTACCACCCGAACATTAATGCGAACGGCGGCATCTGCCTGGACATCCTCAAGGACCAGTGGTCTCCCGCGCTGACCATCTCCAAGGTGCTGCTGTCGATCAGCTCGCTGCTGACGGACCCGAACCCCGACGATCCGCTTGTGCCTGACATTGCGCGCCAGTACAAGACGGACCGCGCGTCGTACGTGAAGACGGCCCAGGAGTGGACGCGTCAGTACGCAACGTAAGCACCTGTTCTGCATGAACGGCTGCGGAGGCGTTGGCGCAGGGGATGCGTCGCCGCCTGTCTCAACCATCTCCTCGCGCCGGAGCGTGTGGGTGTAGGTACCTTGACACCTTTACGCCTGTGGTGGAAGGGGGTGAGTCAGGGCAGCGGCACTGGCCAGCAGTGCACGGTAAGCTATTGTGTTCGTTGTACCGCTGGCACCACCCCCACCCCCTGCGCGCATATGTGTGATATATTAGGGCTCAATCTCAGCCTTCTCTATTGTGTGGTTTACTTTTCTCTGTTTTTGTTTTGTTTTTAGCGGTGCTCCGAGTGCGCGTGCGCACACCTGCACATATGCACCTATTGAAGTTGCTTGTTGACCTTGGTGGCTGCGTATGATTTGAGTCAATTTTTTTTTTTTTGCGTCCCTCTCATCTTCCTTTGGTGTCCGTGTGTCTGCGCCCGCCTGCTGACTCGGTTTTTGCCTTGTGAAGCTCATTTTCGTGCCTTTGTGACAGCCACCTTCACGGTGTGCCGCTACTGAAGGGCGCGAAGCCCAACGACACACACTTACCTTCCATCCGGAAACTGGCGATACCGCTCTCTCTGGCTCTTGGAGATATGTTGAAGGAGTTTTTCACGGCGCAGACGAGCTCGCGGCACACACACGGGCACACAAACAAACCTGTTACGAAACTTGACGGCAGAGAAGAAAAACACGGAAGACACGCGCACGTGTGCTGTAGCGAGGCGGGCTGTGAGTTCAGGTACGCACGCACGTGTGCACAAAAGGATGATCCGGCGCCTCACGTGCCAAACAGATGGAAAAAAAAACAAGAACAACAACAACAAAGAATCAGGCAAATACGGAAAACAGTGTGTGCGCACACGCTGATCAAATGCCCCATACCGACTTGAGTGAACATAACGAAAAACGTTGGTGGGTTTCGGGTAGCCGTGAAACGTCATCAACAAAAGCAAACAAAGATAAACCAAACGAAGTTCTCACAGCATATCAGCTTTGTGGGTTCTGGCCTCTGCGCGACTGGATGCTCTTGGCTCGTTGGCGTGCCATCGCCGCGAATGGCGGTACTGCTTGAGCTGTTCTCTCATCACGGAGATCTGCGCGACACGAAGCACCGTATTCGATTCAGAGATGAGGAAAACTGGATTGACCGTTGCCGCGCCCGTGACTGCACTTCACGTCCAGTGTCTTCCACCGGTGTCCCGACGTCGGCTCAAGCGTGGAGGCATGAATAGGGGAGGAAGAGCTGCTGCACGGGTTGCACCTGGCGGGAGCTGGCGCGGTGAGGTCTGCTGTGACTAATCCGTGGGTGTCCATGTCATCCGTTGGCGTATACTCCCCCCTTCTTCCCCCGCTTTGTCGCTTTTCCTCGGATCACCTCTCCCTTCATGAACGCGCACTTCGTCTCCTCCCACCCCTTTCCGCGCCTCTTGATGCTTCTCGCGCCCCCATACCGTCGCCTTCATCCGCGCGTGATGGTGCTGTGTTACGCCTTTCCACTGACGACTCACGTGCTTACCACCATTCTATCGATGTTGGCACACCGACTCTCTCTCTCTCTCTTCTTGATGCACATTGGCCACACAGTCACCAAGCAACACTACGTCAACACTCTTTTTGCCTCACCGTCTTTCCTGTCACCACTGACGAGGGAGAAGGGAACGCGACGACTCATTAAACGCTCTCGCTTGTCACGGTAAGAAAGATAACGTTGGGCAGACCCAACCAACTATCAGAACTGATATCTCTCCGCTTCTCATCTTTTTTCTTGTTCTTTATTCGCCATGGCTCTTCGCCGCATCCAGAAGGAGCTCAAGGACATTGAGCGCGACCCGCCCGCCAACACCAGCGCCGGCCCGGTCGATGAGAACGATCTGTTCAACTGGAAGGCCACCATCATCGGCCCCGAGGACTCCCCGTACGCAGGCGGCCTCTTCTTCCTGAAGATTCACTTCCCGTCCGACTACCCGTTCAAGCCCCCGAAGCTGCAGTTCACGACCAAGATCTACCACCCGAACATTAATGCGAACGGCGGCATCTGCCTGGACATCCTCAAGGACCAGTGGTCTCCCGCGCTGACCATCTCCAAGGTGCTGCTGTCGATCAGCTCGCTGCTGACGGACCCGAACCCCGACGATCCGCTTGTGCCTGACATTGCGCGCCAGTACAAGACGGACCGCGCGTCGTACGTGAAGACGGCCCAGGAGTGGACGCGTCAGTACGCAACGTAAGCGCCTGTCCCGCATGAACGGCTGCGGAGGCGTTGGCGCGGGGGATGCTTCGCGTCCCTCAGCGAAGTTGCGTGGCATCAAGCGAGTGTGCCGCGAAAGGCATCTACCGCACGTGACCGCGTGGGGTGGGCCCGCCGCCGCCGCCGCCGCACCCGACTGGGCATTCGATGGAACGGCGCGGCGTGAAGCACATCAGGAAACGTAGAGTGTCTGCAGTGAGGCGACTCGGCTGCTCCTCCTCCTGCTGCTCCATTCCATTCTCGCTGTTGCTTCGCCCGTCCGCACAGTGACTTCCACGAAAGTCGGCGGCGAGTGTCTCCTAGCGGTGAATGCGTGCGGTGCGACGTGTCCACACTATTTTCCTTTGCTCTTTATTTATTTATTGATGATTAGTTGGCGGAGGCAACGCGTCTGCTCTTTTCAACCTGCTCAGCACCACAGAGCACACACACATACACATACACATACGCAGTGCTGTGTGTGAACGCTGCACCTGTACTTGTGCCGACATTTCTGTCCAGGCACCCGCCCGCACAGGTGAAAAGAAGAGGTGAACACGGATGCTGCGGTGGCCGGAGGAGCCATCCGAGGCAGGATACGTCCCAGCTTCTTCACCTCCCCCGCGCGCCGCGCCTCGGGCTCATGTGACGCGCGACACGTCTGCTCTCTAGCCCGCTCTTTTTTTTCTTCTTCTCGCACTCGTCTTGTGCGCGAGCGTGGTGCAGCGCATTTTTTTTTGACATTTCACTGATGTCGGCGCTCCACTTAAAAAAGAAAAAGTGTCTTGTGCCACGACTGTTCGTCTGGCGTGTGCGGACGAGTGCCAGTCACACAGCGATATCAACAACGACAACCGGCATGTACTCGCCACCGGCCATCACGCTCACCTCGACAATATTAATCCCACACGGCACATCACCGGCGCCGGCTCACGGCTTCTATCTCTCTTTTTTTTCCCTCGTGCGTTCTCTTACGTGAGGGAGGGAAGATCATAGCAGCAAAGGCGATTCCCAGTTGCTCGCAGAAGCAGCGCTAACGTGCGCACGGAAGCGACAACGTCAAGGGGGTGGGGGGCGACACAGACACGCACGCACCCCCCATACACACAACGCTTTGAGGGGTGCGGTGTGCTCTGCTCGCCATGGGGTCCCAGGGCAAGCCAGTGTGGCCTGCCTTTGGAAGCCAATGACCGCTCCCTTATTCGCCCCTCTCCCCCTCTCTTTGCTCCCACCCGTGCCCGCTGAGCCACTTCCGTCTCCTGCTACTTGCTAGCCGATAGCACCCTCCCTCCACCTCACCCACCCCTCTTCCCTCCCCCCTTCTCTCTGCACAGGACCGCTCAGTGTGCCGACAAGGACAGCACACGGGCACCAAGACAACCAGGCCGACGCCGCCACGTGAGCCGGCTTCTTTTTTTGGTTTTGCTTGCTTTTCTTCGTTTCGTGCGTGCCCTCGATCGCGTCGTTGCGCGTGAGGCGCCTTTGGAAACCTCCACAGCCCCACGCAGCGAGGTAGCGTGCCACAGGGAGCCAGGCAGAGTCAGATTAGGGGGGAGGGAAGAATAGCCGGCCATTTCCCTTTCCGCTACACACAAACAACCCATCTTACCCGACGCCGGTGCCGAAGGGGTGAAGCACACGCTTCCGCAGCCTCTCATCGCACACAGACACCATGCAGGCGGACGGTCGGGCCTCACCGTTCAACGGCGTGGATAGCATGGAGCGACCCATGACGGGGGACAGCAATGGAATGTCTGGACGCGTCAGCAATACGAAGCTGGCCACGGCTGTTTATGAGGATAGCCAGATCGTGAAGGCACTCTTCGTGGCGTTCCGCACGGCGGTCCCACACGATGTGCGGCTTGACCTACTCCACACCAGTGCCGAGGAGCTCAAGTTCCTCATCGCCGCGCAACCACGCGTCAGCTCCTTTTCCCACCGCCGCCGGCACTCGCTGCGGCACCCCGCGCTTGCCATGGCGACGAAGCGCTTCTACTTCCGCCGACGCGAGCGCCACGCCGCTTACGAGCAGTACATGCGAGAGCAGCAGCAACGGCAACAGGAACAGATCGCCGCCTCTCCGATCGGTGGCGGCGACTCCCTCATGAGCCCGATGCAGGACGCGTTGGACATCGACGACATTGGTTCCTCACGACGACTGCGACCAGGCTCACCGTCCCTGGAGCTGACAAACAGTATGAGCCTTGCCAGCAGACGGTCCGCCGGCGGTGGCGCGAGCACTGGCACCACAGTCGGCCCACGCTCACGTGGACGCAAAGGACCTACCAAGGCCCAGCAATCACTGCCCTCGCCCACCAGCAAGCGCCACGCACGCAGCGCCAGTGTCTCTTTCGCAGACCACAGCGCCGGCGGTGGCCACGACGGGCTGCTCTCGTTGTCGTCCGGGACGGGGCCAGGGCCCAGCGGTGCGCAGCTCGGCGCGCGATTGACCACCGACGCCGCGGCGGCATTCGGTGTCTCAGACGGGAATGACTGGTGCGATTTCAGTATGTCCGTGTCGAATGCACTGTGGAACTACCGCCGACCGAGTCAGTCGAGCACGTACCGCCTTCACGGTGGGGCGTCTGACTGGGGCTCTAGTTCCGCGCTGCCAGTGGGTGGCGCGCATCACCGGTACAGCGTCACGAGCGCGGGCTCACTGCACTCCTTCGGGGTGTTCAGCAGCTCCGTCCCGACGATGCGCGCGCTCGAGGAGGATCGCTATCGCGGCATGCGTCGCTCCAGCAGCTTCGGTGCACTCGGCTACCGCGCCGCTGCCGGACTGCAACTGCGCTCCTCCGTGCGGTCTCTCCTCTCGGGTGGTACGTTCGTGGGTCCGACCAGCGCACCGCTCATGAACGCCAGTCTCACCGGCGATGACGATGACGACCACTTCCTACCCGGCGCATCATCATCAAGGGGTCCTGGGCAGCGGCGTGGACAGTCTTCTTTGTCCGGGCGCGGAAGTGTCAGCCGGGATCGCTCTCCAGGTGGTGCCGTCGCGACCGGCTTCGACACCGCCGAGGAGCAGGAATACCGCCTCTTCCAAGAGCTGGAGGACGACCGCTGGGACCAGCTCGCCTTCTGTTATGACCTGCTACTGGGGACGTGCAAGTCGCTCACACGGAAGGCATCGCTCGCCGCGGCCGGCGATGCGCTCGTCAACGACGTCATTCGCCGCTTCTGGGAACGCATCACGATCTCCCCCGCTGCGGACGATGTCCACCGCCAGGAGCGGCTCAAGTCAAGCCGCGATACCGAACCGAGCGGTGCCGAGCACGCCGCGAACACCAACGGCAGCAGCGCCGCGGCGCACGGGGGTGCCGCGGCGGTCCCAGCTGCTGGGGGCAGGTCTGGCGCGACGGCGAAGCGTGGCGTCAAGAAACCGGGCAGCGCACCCGCACCTTCCGCGACTGGTGCAAGGCGCCAGGCCGGCAAGAAGGGGAGCAAGACGTCTGCGGCGGCGACCACGTCCTCAACGCGGTCCACCCCCACCCCCACCGCCACCACAAGCGCCACCACCGCGGCCGCCTCAACCTCGAGGACCAAAACCGAGTCGTCGGAAGTCGCGGGCGTGGCGGTGAACGCTGACCAGGCGGGTGGCGAAGCGGGTGTGCCGTGTGATGATGGCGAAGCGGCTCTACACACCGCGGACGGTGTGAGCGGTGGCGCCACCGCCCCCCAAACCACCGCCACCACCAAGAAGAGGAAAAAGAAGAAGGGTGGCGCCGCCGTGTCCAACCTTCCCAACGTGGCCGCATACATGACGCCGATGCAGTACATCTACCTCAACATGCGCATCGCGCAGGTCTTGCTGCCGCAGCGCAAGGAGCTGGAGGTGGAGATGCTGGAGTCGGTGCAGGAGGACCTTCTCATCGACGCGTCCTACGAACCGCGAGCGGTGACCTCTCACCGTACGTCCTCGGCACGTCTCGCGGCCGCTGATGCCGGCGAGGAGTCATCACGTGGCTCGAGTCGTGACCGCAGCCCCAGTGAGGATCGCAGCCGGAGCGGTGCCGGAGCCAACCGCGTCAGCTACTTTGGCCCCCCACCCCAGTGGCTCCTCAGCCGCGGGGAGCCGCTGCTGTTGTCTGGTCGCGCCTTCGCGAAGGAAAGCGGGAGTGCGTTTGCGGACCATCAAGCGCAGATGGCGCGCCAGCAGCGGCGCAGTCGTGCCGGCGATGACGGTGCGGACGACACCCTCTCGGACTCTGCCTTTGACGAGCACGGCGGCGACACCAGCACCCCCGGTGGCCGCGGGGAGGTTGTCGCACCGTGGAACCCTGACCGGCTGCCGTCTATCCACTACGCGCAGTTCTGGCTCTCCATGCTGGAGCTCGCAGACAACTGGACCTGCACGGGCGGCAACGCGGTGGACACGTACATCTTTTTGATGGAGCTGTACGCTGAGGTGTTTGGGCACGACTGGGATGACGAGGACGAGCAGCTCGTCAAGGCGATGCAGGCGGCCGGCGCCACCGCGCGCAACAGCGCAAAGGAGGCGGCGCTTGTGCAAAACATGGAGGACGCGCTCAGCTCCTTCCACGACCTCGTGAAGGAGCTCGACGACTTGACGTCCTCCTCAGACAGCGACGACAGCCGTGGGCACCGTCGCGGTGACGGCGACGGTAGCGACGAGAACTCCGACAGCGAAACGGATGTCAGTGACGGCGAGGACGACCTCTTCTTGAGCCGCCGCCGCAAACGCCACGCGAAGCGGCGGGAGCGCAGGGACCAGAAGAAGCGCGGGCGCGATGCCTCCGACAGCGACAGCGAGAAGGACGGCGATAGCCCGGCTGGGCGACGCCGTCGTGGTGGTGGTGGACGTCACAGTACCGACGATGATGAAGAGGGCGAGGACGACGACGACGAGACGTACGCGTGGCGTTTCGTCCAGCGGGTGGGCAAGGATGGCCGACTGCGTCACTTCCGCCGCCGGGTGGAGTATACCAAATCCAGACGGCGCCTCCAACGCGAAGCTGACGCCGCGGCGCATGGCCTCGACCCTAACGAGCTCAGCGAACACGACAGCGACATCAGCGTCTACATGATCGAAGAGGAGTTGAATCGGCAGCAGAAGGTGATCCGCCGCCGCCGCGCACGCTGTCATCTGGCGGAGGGCGACCTCAAGCGTGTGCGCGCCAAATTGCGGCGAAAGGCGCGTCTCCAGGCGGACCGGGACGGTGACGTCTTCATGTACGAGCCGGACGGACTCAACGCGATGTTCCGCCGACGCCGATTCTTCGACGCGAGACCGCGCAAGATGCGCAAGCTGGAGCACAGCCGCTGGGCAGAGGACTACGACATGGACGCGGACTTGTCTGAGATCTCCTCATGGAGCTCCTTTGACGACGAGGAGGGCCGCGACGAGGTGCACATGGCAGGTGGACGCCGAGGCCGCACACGCCATCGTGGGCCGCGCCGCGAGAAGCGCCGGCACAAACGCTCCGCTGGCTTCTACTACGACCGCGTGGACAGTGGGGACGACAGCGACGAAGACGGTGACAGCCTCGATGACGAGGATCTGCTGGACAACTTCTCTGAACTCTCACTCAGCGTCCTCTCGGATGCGGCCGTGGGACCGAAGGGCCAGCGCGGCGACGCCGGATCATCCCAGCGGCCGCTCACCCCCGAGGCGCGCGAGGAGCTACGCCGTAAGAAAAAATGGCTCCAGGAGACGCTTGCCGAGCGCGGCATCCACATCGCCGACGAGACCTTCAGCGACCCACAGGAGGAGGCTCTGCTGTACGAGCTGCTGCAGATGACGGAGCGGCTCATGCGGCGCACACGGGCGAAGAACGCGTCGGAGACGACGAAAGTGGGTGAGGAGGACGAGCCCGACGACATTGGTATTGCCGACTTTGACGCCGTGCTGCTTGCCAAGTTGTTCGCGAAGCCGAAGCAGTACACCCTGGACGAGCTGCAACAGTCAGTGCTGATGGAGAAGCTTCTGCGCATGGGCGAGGAACTCGGAGCGGACAAGATGCCCTTGTCCAGCAAACAACTGGACGACGTGCTCGCTGCGCTGCTTCACCCCAGTGGAGGTCGCGCTGCCGAGACGACAAGCATGAAGAAGCGCCGTGAGCGCCTTATCCAGGAAGCACGTGAGCTGCGCGAGGAGCTGAAGCGGACTGAGCGGGCCCGACGACGTGAGGCGCGCGAGGCGGAGCGGCTGCGTGAAGAGACCGAGGCGAACAAGAACACCTTTGACCTCACCGGCGTGCCGGGCCTCGAGGAGGGCGGCGCGACGTCCGCCACCGCCGCACGCGGCGACTCCGCTGGAAGCAGCTCCGCGCGTCGCACCCACGACGACGGTGACGGCGACACGCAGGCCGCCGCGAAGGGCGACGACGACGACGACGGGCGGCCGTTCACTGGCATGACGACGTCGACGCTGCGCACGCCAAGCGCACCCGCGTCGCAGCGCCCGTTGTCAGGTGGCGCGGGCCGTGGCCGCCGCCCTGGTACTGGCGAGCACACAGACCTCAGCAGCTCACTTTCTCATGACGATGACTATGACACGTACTTCCAACTCCACCCGCTCACCGCGGCGCAGCGCAAAGAGCAGGAGCGGCTCTTCCGCGAATTTGAGGAGTTCAGCACAACAGAAGCCTCTGAGGGTGGCAAGTACAAGGTCACTTTCAGCGCGTACACGCCAGAGCAGTTCGAAGCCTTCTACCGCCACCTTCACCTCGGACCGCAGCAGCGCGCGCTGCTCCGCGGACGAGCCCCGCTCGCGCCACCGACGTCCGTGCAGGGCGGCACCTACCATCAGCTTCCCACGCTCAACAACAACCGCAACGTTGGCGTGCGCTACGCATTTTCGTTGGGCTCGGCGCAGACGCAGAAGAAGTATGTGTGGTCCGGCCTCGGTGCCGGTGCGGCTGGCGACGAAGGGGCAGGCACCATGGAGGTGTTCAAGCCCGCCCCAGTCAAGCTGTTCACCCTCACAACCAAGAGCACCCTCGACGAGGCCATCGAGGAAAACTTCTCAAGCTACCTGGACGACCGCGCGTATAAGGACTCGTTGCTGCGCACCCGCGCCCCACGTCACCCTTCGCGCGCGGCGCCACCGCTGGGGCCCTCGCCACGCGATCTCAACCAGAGCGGCACCGTGGGGGAACCAAGCACACCACCGCGGCCGTCCGCCTCGACGACCTTGATGCCGCTGTCGGTGGGCAGCTCGACGGGACGTGAGGGCAGGCGGGTCGCACAGCCCGGAGAGTCGGCGGCTGACGCAGACGCAGGTCGCCTCCCACGCATCGGCATCGGTTTCCGGCTTGCCAGACAGCAGCCCTCCACAGAGACACCCACTCCACCGCGCAAGTAACAGAGAGACTAGTCGTTGCCGGTGCTGCGTCTCCATCCTCGTTTTCCGTCTTGCTGTTCTTTTTGCGTTTTTGTTTTCTTCCCTGTCCCCCTTCCCTTCAAACCCTTCACCCCTCCGTGCCTGCCGTCGACTGATTTTATGTAACTAGAGCGCGCAACACACACAAGGAACGGGTATACCCTCTTCATGTTTTGTGCGCAGTCGTGTGGATCTGTCACCCACCCTGCACCCGCGCGCCGTCTTCACTTTTTTTTCTTCTTTGCCTTTCCTTGCTGGGACGAGAGGATGATGTGGCGCTCACTGATGTAGAGCACGTATGCCGCTATCCATTCATCCACTCACTCACCCACACACGGCCACTGCATCGGTCATCACTCCCCCGCAGGAAAGAACAATGTGAAGGCACAAATATCATGCCCTGGTATAAAAACACGCGCACACACACGTCAGACCAACGCCACACCGCTGTGCAGCCGCCTTCTGCACACGCACCGACACACTGCCCCAGACACGGGACTGTTGTTGGTGGAGAAGCAGTGGAAGGAGAGATGACTGAGCCAATCGTCCCAATACTGCAATTGCTTCGCGCCCCCGTTCTTTCTCCCCTACCCCACGCTGTTGAGCGCACTCCCCGGAATGACGTGCAATTGCATAGCCTTTCATCCCACCTCTCTCTTCCTTCTGCACCTTTTCCACTTCTTCTCTTTCGCGGTTCGCTGCCTCAATCGTCTCGTGACCCGTCTTCGTTCACGACACACACACACACACACACACACACACCTCGCGCGACAACACCACAGGGAAGCTCCTTTCTCGCTCATCCCTTCGCAGTACCAATCCGATCGATCCACCACTGTCGAAGACGCTGAGAAGTCGCTCTACCACACACAACAAATCCCCCTCCATTATTGATTTTTTTAAAGATTCTCCGCCCGCATCAGCTCCTCGTCACACCTTGAGGCGTCTCTTCTCTTGTTGTTCCGCTTCCGCCTTTTTTTTTCTTCACTGAGGTCTGTGTTTGCGAAGATGCGCCGCCACACTTACCTGCGTACGTGTCTGTTTGCCTGCGTGTTGCTGCTTCTTTGCGGCTTGGCTGCATGCCGCGCCGCTGGCACGCCGGAGAACAAGCTGGTGGACCTGGCTCCCGGTGGTGTACACGAGAGCGAGGACAGCGCGTTCAAAATCCCGGACACCGTCGAGACGCTGTACGACCACACATTCGATGCCTACGTGTTCCCTGCCAAGAAGGAGCGCAAGGCATGGCTCCTCTTCTTCTACGCACCGTGGTGCCCTCACTGCAAGAACGTCATGCCGCAGTTCCTTAACGCGAGCGTGGTGCTGGACAAGTCGGGGCTGCCACACGCGCGCTTCGCCATTGTGCAGTCGCCCAAGAGCCCCAAGATCACCAGACGCTTCAACGTCAATCGCTACCCAACAATTCTCTACACCACCGGCAAGCCCGGTGCGGAGATCGCCTTTAACTACGAGGGCGGCCACACCCAGGCCAGCTTCATGCACTTTGCGACATACCTGCAGCAGGCGGCCACAGCAGGCTCTTTCGCTGTCGACGTCTCCAGCGAGGCGCGCTTCGATAAGGTCGAGAGGCAGCTCGGCGCGAACCAGCGCGTGCCCTTTTACGTGTACGTGCCTCGCAGCTCGTCGAGCACGCAGCAGAACCAGCGCACAGCGCGCTGGAACATCGCGATCGATGGCGCGGCGACGATCGGCAATGCGCGCTTTAGTGTTCTCTACGAGCACGCCATGCCAGACGCCAGCGAGGCGAGCGAGGATGAGGCCGATGCGTCCGCGCCCCCCTCCGCCCCGTCCACACGCACACAAACGTACAAGGACATCGTCGCCATTGGCAAAAAGTGCGCGGCCAAGGGGGCTGCCTCGGGACCCGATGGAGAGGTGCTCATCGCCGCCTCCGACCGCTTCGCCGAGCCGGACTGCTACACCGGGCCGTGGCTTGCCGTGGACCGCCGCAATGCCACCTCGCTGCACCCCACGCTGTCACAGTACCTGACCATCAACGGCTTCCACGCAGTGGAAGAGCTGCACGCGGGCATGTTCGGTGTGTTGTCTGAGCAGAAGAAGAACTACCTGGCGCTGATTGTTACCAACGGCACGATGAACGAGCTCGAGCAGTCCATGGTGACCTCGCTGCGGCATCTCGTGCAGAAGACCTCCGCACACGTTCAGTCCCTCGGCCTGTCGATCGAGGAGCAGCTGGCGCTGCCGGCGGTGACGTGGGCTTACGTGGACGGCGCCGAGTACCCGCTTTGGCTGACACGCTACGATATCGCAGAGACAGAGATGCCTGCGTTTTTGATTGTCGACACGCTGCGCGAGCGGCTCTTCCGTGCCCGCACCCGCGCACCCGAGTTTGAAGCCATCAAGCGGCAGCTTCCGTGGAAGGTGGGCGGACCGCAGGAGGACCTCCTGGCGACGTTCGTGCGCGACGTGCTCGACGATCGCTTCCGCGCCGAGAAGACCTCCATTGCGGCCACCGTCGCCGAGTTCTTCCGGACGCACCTGTGGAAAGGCGACACCCTCCACTCATTGCTGAACTACGATGACTTTGCCTTTGTGGCCGTCGTGTGCGCGGTGCTGTTTTTCATGTTTCTCATCTTCCTCGGTCTCGTCCTCGAACCACTCATGACGCGCTTCGGCGGCCTGGATTCGGAGGAGACGCTCGTGCGTGCCGCCGCGCTCGACATGCGGCGCCGCGAGATGGCAAAGGCGAAGAAGGAGAAGGAGGAGAAGGAGGCAGAGGAGGCAGAGGCGAAGGCGCAGAAGGACGCCGAGCGTGATGCCGCGGCTCTGCTCAAGAAGAAGAAAGAGTAAAAAAAAAAGGCTCTCCCACGAAGGCGTGTGTGAGCAAGGTGGCCGAGCGAAGCAAACAAAATTCGGAAACCTGTGAGGGCGTGTCCCCCCCTCTACCGCGGTGCACATCACCCGCGCTTCAGATTCGCATTTTTTTAAAATCATCTTCTCTGCGTTGCCGCACCGACTGTATCGTATCCGCGTAAAGAGACAGAAAACCAAGCACGAGCAACAGCAACCACTGTGGGTGGGCAACAGGCCGCACGGTACCTTCATCGCTCTATCGCCCCTCCCCCTTCCCCGAAAGCACCACGGCACACCACACCACCCACGAGGTGCTTTGCGAAGAGAGTGCTCCCATTGCTATTGCCGGTGTTGCGTGTGAGGCTCCCCCAAAAAGAATTCTCTTCGTGTCGAGCTGCGCTTTGGAGGCGCTGTGCCCACGCGTACACACAGGACGGCAGTAGTTCTCCGCAAAACGCCATCGACCGATTGAGAGAGCGCGTTATCGCACAGATGAATGCGTGCCACAGCCTGAAGCCGGCACGGGGCAAGAGCGCCCCTCCACTCCCCCCTCTCTGACGCTGGGATCGCTCGTCTCTCTACCCTGCTTCTCCATCAGCCTCTGCCTTCTCCACCATCCCGAGCGTACCAGTCACTGTCCCACATATTTTTCGTGGCACGAAGTCGATAGCGTTGGCTACTGCGGACGAGACCAGTCGCTTGTCGTCACCTTGGAAGGACAATGCTCAGGCGATCACACCCCTTTTTTGCTTTAGCGGCGGCTACCCTCGCGGGCACCGCGATACCTGCGTGCTACGGCACCAACTTCAGCGTCTCACCGCGCGCCTGGCAGAGAATAAGTGAAAAGAACGCCGAGGAGGGCTTCACCAACGATGCGCGTGTGCTGCGTTTGGCCATCGACAGCGGTGGCTGCCACGGGTACCTCTACAAGTTTGCTTTTGAGAACGCGAGCTCTATTGAGGCGGAGGAGGACATCGTCGTCACACAGAGCCAGGTCGCAGCTCTCGACGACGGCGACAACGCGAACAGCTCGGCGACTGAGTCAGCCACCCCAGCGACCGCTCCACCGACCGTTGTGGTTGACAAGATCAGCGTGTCGAAGCTGGACAGCGCTGTGCTTGACTACCACAGCGAACTGAAAGGTGCGGCGTTCGTGGTGGTAGGGAACGCGCTGGTGGATCAGTCGTGCGCCTGCGCGCTGTCCTTCTCACTGAAGAAGGGCCCGAAGAAGTCTCAAGCGGCTGGCAAACCTTCCACGCCCTCGGCAAAGCCTGCCGATGAAGGCGTGCCCGCAGGCGCATCGTCGGCGCCGACATCACACACTACGCAGGCCACCCCAATCACACGGAGGAAGCGCGCCTAGACGCCGTTCGACGGCGAGCGAAATGCGAGAGGCGAGGTGGCTGAGGTGAATGAGTGTCAAAGGTAAAGTGAGTGAGAGCGCACGCACTGCCTCCCCGCCCATCACCCTCACCGCCTTTGCCCCCCTTCTCTCATCCCCCTTGCACTTATTCAATCCCTCTTTTTTTTTTCACAGATGCCGGTCACTGACAGCGCACGTGCGTCCGCTACGGCACGCGGTGTCCACCGCGCGAAGAAGCAACTGAAAACAGACAAACAAAACAAACTCACACACCCAACAACAACTACCAGCGTCGTCACCTACACCCAGTGATGCATTCGCGCCGCCACCACAGCACCCCCACAGTTCCGGCATGCTCGGCGCTGAGGGGGCGGACAGACAATGGGGGGCCACCGTCCTTCGCCCCACGGCACTGTGCCTTCCGCTCGTTTGCGCACGCGTATGATGAGACGGCGGCAGCGCACTGAACACGACCATTTCTTTTTTGCTCGGAACCGATGTGCACACCAACCACTTGTCCAAACTCCCAGTCTCTCTCTTCCTGTGACTCTCCCTTTTCTGCTACCTCTTGCACCTGCTGGATGTTGTGAGTGTCGACGATTATCCCCCATCCGCGAGCGGCGACACACCGCACACACACACACACACAAACACATACACGCACAGCGCATTCATCCCCTTTTTTCTCTCCGCGCCACCTCTCTTCTCTTCGCTAGGCCGTTGCCTGTCTGTTCCCCATCACGCGCCCTTCAGCATGCCGCACGATGACGCTGACTGCCGCGTGTTTCGCCTGAAGCGCAATCCCACCAACTTCCACCGCGACCCCGCGTCCTCCGTGTGCGCCTCACGCCCCGCTCGCCTCACACACACACCGACGCCCGCACCGCTGGCGGTCCGCGACCCCAACGTGGCGGACCGTGCCCCACCGTCCTCGACGTCGTCCATGGTGGACGCGGCCGGTCATGCGGCGCTCCGTCACGCACGCGCCGCACAGCACCCGCCAGCGCATGCCTCGACCACCTCCGAGCATTCGTCGGCACACCCGCGTGGAGGGATGATGCCTCGTCGTGGAGGTTCTGACGCGGTACGTGCCGGCACCGAACAGCTTTCCACACACACGCGCACCGCCCCGCCATGCGCGCAGGACCACCTCACCGGCAGCGGCGCCGCGGTGCGCCGGGATCTGGGACTCGAACAGCACCCTCGCCCCGTGTCTCACTGCCGTGCCTCCCAGCAGCACGTCCATCTCTTCTCTGCGCCGCCACCGCGTCGACCGCTGTCATCCTCGCAGGTGAGCGCCGCCGAGGCCGCGAGTCAGCCGCCATGGCGGCACCCGTGCGCACAGTCGGCGCAACCTGCGGCGGGGGACGAGACACGCGTCGCTCTCGCCGCGTTTGTCCGCGGGGAGGCCTGCGAGCGCGGACCCACCCCCAAGGTGTCGACCCATCCTTCGTCGTCCGCGACAATCCATCCACGCGCGGATGACACGCACGCGCGCGTTCTGGCGGGGGGCAGCGGCGACGACGCCTCGGCATCGGGCCCGAGCGGCTCGGTCAACCAACTCTACGGCACTGGCACCCGCCTGGAGACCGCGCTGTTCTCGTCCGCCAGCCTGGATGGGCGAGGCACGACGGCAATGTTGCTGCGCGAGCGGTACTCGACGGGAGCAACGTCCGCCACGGTGGCGTCATCGACGGCGCGGCGGGAAGCAACGGGCTCTTCTTTAGGCACCGCTCACTCGGCGAGCCAGGCCTCGCTCAGTCGCACGCGGTACCTGCAAACGATGGAAGGCAACGGACGCCCGTGGTGAGAGGTGGCAGCGCTCGTGCCAAGTCACCGAAAAACGTCAGTAAACGCCCCCCTCCACACACACACACACACACACGCGCGCCAACAGTTTGTTGTACAGACACTTTTACTTCCTCTTAGATCTCTTCGCTTTCTTTCTCTCTCTTACACATGCCCTGTGCTGTTGCGGGAGGACAGCTACGCCACCCTTATTTTCTAGAAACACGTCAAGCCCTCGTCCTCTCTCTCCCTTCGCCACGCTCGCACGCGTCAAACGCTGCGAAAGAGCAGCTTCACCGACACACACACACACAAGCTGCCAGCGGCCGTCTTGTGAGAACGGTAGGAAAACCAAAAATGAAAACGCGCTTATGTCTGTGAACAACCTTCTCTCTCCCCCTTTCTCCCCTCTCCTCTTCAATCCGTCTTCAATGACGAGCTTTGACCTTGTTTTTTCTTTCCTTCTGCTCTGTCTTGTGTGCACACGTACCGCTGCGCAGCTCTCCGCTACACTGTCAACAGGCGTTACTTGCTCTGTTTGCTTTTTTTTTCTTTTCAACAGTCTTATCATTTTTTATCTTGACGAGCATCGGCGGAGAGGGAGAGAGACGGCTCACTTCTGCCCAACGCACGCATTCACACTGTAGACAGCTTCGCGAGCGTGCGTCTGTGAGTCCACGCCTCTTTTTTCTTTTCTTTTTTTCCCGAGAGGGGCACGACTGTGCGCTCATCACCTTATTCGTGCTTCGCTCGTGCTTTTCGCCTGCGTGTGGATATCACCCTTTTTCCTCGTTTTTATTTATTTCTTTGCCCGTACCTCGGCGGTTGTTGGGTCCAGCCTTCCTCTCTTCTCTTGACACCCGGTGAGACGCGTATACAGACTTATACACACAACGACCCACGGACTCTCACCAAACGCGTACAACTGCTACTTCTTTTTTTTTCCCCTTTGCGCTCTTTTTTTCGGATTTTTTTGTTTTCTTTCTTGTATTTTCTCACATCTTGTGCGATCCTTGTTTTCATTGCTTGTCGCGTGCTCAGTGAGTAGACCTCTTCTTCTTTGCTTCCATCTTGTCAGGGCGTTTTGGCTCACGCGTAGGGTCTTGACTGTGCAACGCATTGCTCTCTTGTTCCCACTTTCTCCCTTTGCTGCTCCTCGTTTTTTTTTGTTTCTTCCCCCTTTTCTCAGCCGTGCTCGGTGCCGTACTGACAAATGCCTTCGTCGTCGACGAAGCGCCACTCGCGCCGCCCCAGCCACGACTCGTTTGAAGAGGACGCGAACACGTCGCAGTCGGCGCAGAGCGGACACGACAGCAAGAAGCGCACGCCTGGCTTCCTCAAGCGACTCGGCGGTAAAAAGAAGAAAGACAAACAGGATTCGTCCCGCCATGACAAGGATAGTGACAGCGCGGAGGAGAGCGGTGCCTCCTTGTCGGATGCCGCGGGCACGCACATGGAGGGCAGCCGATTCTTGCCGACGGACGTGTGCCCGTCATGTGACGAACCGCGTGGGCGGCGGGCGGTGTGCCTCGTGAGCCGCTACCACCACGGCACCGATCAACCCGTTGGCGACGTGGCAACCCCCAAGAAGAAAGGCCTTCTGAGCAAGTTCAAGAGCCACAGTCGCACGACAAGCGGCGTGGGCTCAGCCGCTCCACTTCCCCCGCTAGCCCCCGCCACGCCGGATGTGAAGAAATCGAAGTCGAAGTCGAAGTCGAAACACAGTGATGACGTCAAGGCAGCGGAGTCCGGCCACGACGACGAGACGCCACATTCGGCGAAGCGAGCTTCACAGTCCCCCAGTCACACACGCCCCGCGGAGCCCACGGAGGCGGCCGGCGACGTGCAGTACTACTGTTATGTAGGCGAAGACGGCAACACGTACTACTACGCCGCCTCAGGTGCCGATCAGGCGCAGGCGGACAACACGACGGAGGGAGAGAACGCCACGCATGCCACGTCGGGGCACTCCGCCAGCGCCGCGACGCCCGCGGCGCACGAAGTAGAACAGGTGTGCTATCAGTGTGTGGATGATGAAGGCAATACGCAGTACTACTACGCGTACCCGCCGTCAGCGGAGCAGGCACCGGAGGACGCGCACGGTGTGGAGCCGCCACAGTCACAGTCAACCTCGTCGCACCGGCGAAAACACGCGCTACGTGACGTCCCGCCAGCCTACGACTCGGACGCATCAGCGGTGGACGGCGAAGAGGACGAAAGCGAGAGCGACAACCGCCGCCACCATCACAGCCGGCACTCCAGCGATAAGCCATCCACCCGCCGCGGGAGCCGACTGAAGAACCTGTTTCGCAAGAAGCGAGGCTCACGAGCGAGCTCGGCGAGTGATGACGCCGACCGACGCAGTACCGCCTCTTCCGGTTCATCGGACGACACCAAGAAGCATAACAAGAGCAAGAAGTCTCCGAAGAAGAAGAGTAGCAAATCGAAGGGGATGAAGGACAAGAAGTCCAAGAACGACGCGGCACGTCGCGCGTCAGACTCGTGCAGTGAGGCAGCTGCACACTCGGTGAGCGACGACGACACAGAGACCAGCGAGTATGACCGCGCCGCTCATTCCCGGTCGGCGAAGGTCTCCGCCTCTTCGTTGGACGCTGCCATTGCCGCTCGTGCGCGTGAGTTGGAACGCGACCACGGCAGTGACGCGCGCAAGAGCTTTGAGAAGGGCGTTCGCAAGGCCGTCAAGGAGCTGGAAGAGACAGAGAAGTCGGAGCGGCATCAGCTGACGCGGCAACGACGTGTCTTTGTGGAAGACCTGGCGCGTCGCAAGCGCGCGATCGCCTTCGAGATGCGCGACGTGGAGCGGCGTGTGAACCGCGCTCTAGAGAGAGGAGAGCCGCAATGAGCGACGAGGCGCGTGTGCGGGTTGCCGCAGTAGATGAGCGTCTGCCCACCACGTCGACGTCCACTTGTGTCGCGCGGGCTTCTCAACGAACACACACACACAAAAAATATCTCTCTTCTTCGTCTTTTATTAGGTCTCCTCAAAGGGGAATGACCATGACATAATTGGTGACACACACATACGTATATGCACACCAAAGGTGAACAACAGGGGCAAATAGAGTGAATGAACGTGTCACATGCGCACCGCACGCACCTCACTGTCATTGGAGCGCCAAGGTTCAGCTTGCCGTACGTGCGTGGCTGTGGACAAGCACGCGCCAGTGACACACGACCGCTCGTTTTTGTGGCTCTGTCGGTTTGTAAGTTCACCCCTCTTCGCGAGTTTCTCGAGGCGTGTCATGGGGATCGACAAGGCTGGCTGTTGCGGACGGCGCTGGCGAAGCGGAGGAGAATCCCCTCCTCTCGTCTCTACTCCTGCTGAGTCCACACTGTTCCGCTCGGTCTCTTTCTCTCATTCTCTCATTCTCTACCCTCCCTCTCTCTTTTCCATCCCCTCCGCCTTACCCTACTCCCCACACACACGTACGTACGTACACATATTCATGCACAATGATAAAACACACCAACCCCCTTTCCCCGTCGTCCCGAGTCCCACCTTTTTTGTCAGTTACCACTTAACTCATATTCTCAGCAAACAACCTGTGGCGAACTAGCTCACGAGACTAACCACACACACACACACACAAGAAAAAATGATGAACCGCTCTCGCGTGCTCGCCAGCTTCTGGAAGACGAAGGTGGACCCGAACGGGCCGATCAAGTTCGTCCGCGCGGCGCAGCACCGCCCCTACATCACCAAGCTCGAGCAGGGCAAGCAGTACTACTGGTGCTCTTGTGGCTTGAGCAAGTCGCAGCCCTTCTGCGACGGCGCACACAAGGCGTTCAACACGCAGCACAACACCGATCTTAAGCCCATCGCCTTCAAGGCAGAGGCCACCAAGAAGTACATGCTGTGCGGCTGCAAGCAAACGGGAGGTGCGCCGTTCTGCGACATGTCACACGTCGGGGTCATCTTCCGCCGCGCCACCGGGCTGGAGAAGACGCACCCACTCGCCAAGGCGGAGTAGCGACAGAACCATGAAGGGGAAGGGGAGGCGAGAGAGGAGAGATGATCTGAGAGGGAGACAAGAATAGCACACACACACTTAGTACTTATCGGGGCGTGATGGACGCGGTCACCGAGTGCGGTCGATGCACGATGTGGTGTGTGTGTGTGTGTGTGGACCCACTGGACGGTGCGTGCGGATGTGGGCGACACAGTCGCGCCCGGAATCTCGGCTGCCTTGCGTGCTTTTTTTTTCTCGCTCCCGCCGGGTGCGATTACTTGAGGGATTCCCGTTCTTTATTCTTTTCTTTTCTCTTTTTGTGCTGATGGCCTCCCGTCTCTCTCTCTCTCTTCTTTCTTCCCTCTCGCTCCTCTCTTCACTCTCATCTTTAGTTTCTTTTGTTTCGTGGCCTGTGACCACCCCCACTGTGTTTTCCCCCTTTTCCTTTCTTACTTACAGCTTATGCCTATTCGGCGCAGTTAACGTCCCCTGAGGACGTCAGTAAACAACAGCCGCGGTCTCACCACCGGCGGGCGTCACTGCCGGTGCGTATCTGTGCTGTGGCGGCACCGAGTGTGTTCGCATCGTCCTGGCGACTCTCACCCCCCGCACATCACAGGTAAAGAGCTACTGCAGAAAAAGAAAATTAGGTGAAGACGCAAAGCAGTGAGAACGCGTGCTTCCAATCGCTTCTTTTTCTTTTCTTCGTTTTGTTCTTGTGCCCACTCGAGCCTGATGATCGAGTACCTCCCTTGACCGCCATCCTTTTGTCTGTGCTCGTGCGCCGACGTGACTGCCGTGCGCCGCCATCGCCCCCCAGACATGGATTGCCGACCTAGCATCTCTTTCCTTTTCTCTTTCTCTTTCACACAAACACCTTGATTTTTGTTTCTTCTTCACATCATCTGCCCAACGTCAAGAAAGCACAGAAAAATCTCTAGGAGACGTTGGTGGCGCCTATCAGGTAGTCTCGAGATGAGGAGCCCCGTGAAGTTGATTGCCATGATCTGCCAGGCATGCAAAAGAAGAAACATAAAAGAGTATGAAAGGTAACAACAACAGTGCGGATGCGCAACTGGTGAACTGCAGCAAAGGTGACCGGATGAGAACACGCGCACACACACCGCCGCGCAGCTGATTGGCCACGTGCCCGCGTGTGTGCACTGCAGCTTCCACCCCAACCACCTCTGTGTACGTGTGCGTGTGTGTGTTTGTCTGTGCGTGTGCGTACTACCCCAGTACACAGGCCACCCGACACACACCATCTCTCCCCCTTTTCGACTTGGGGCATCTGTATTCTCTGTCCTCTGCTTCCCCCATTCGCCCCCCTCCTCCCTCTCTCCCTGCTCATCGACCATGCACCCCCCCACACAGATCTGTAGTCAGTTCTTTCTTTTTAGCTAGTCACCCCTCCTCTTCACCCCAGGCAAACCACCGCAAGGCACAGAAGAAGACACCTCCGTTCCGCGAAATCACAATGTCCGTCAGCTTTTCGACCTTGGTGCAGCGGGCCCGCCCCGCCTCCCAGCACGCCACCTCCACGGCTCTGCGCGAGACGCTCCGCAAGCTGCCGCCCACGAACGTGTCTGCTCTGGGCAACGGCGTGCGCGTCGCGTGCGAAGAGAACCCCAATGCCAAGATCGCGACCGTGGGCGTGTGGATGGACGCCGGCGTGCGCTACGAGAACGCCAAGTACGCGGGTACGGCCCGCGTGCTGGAGAAGTGCGGCTTCCTCGCGACGGAGAACCAGTCCAAGGAGCAGATCGCCAAGGCTGTCGACGAACTCGGCGGCCAGCTCTCCGTCAATGTGGGTCGCGAGCATACCTACCTGTACATGAAGGTCGCCAAGGAGAACACCGACAAGGCTGTGGGTGTGCTGGCCGACGTTGTGCGCAACGCGCGTCTCGCCGATGAGGACATTGTCAAGGCACGCGAGCTCGTCATCCGTGACCAGCAGCTCTTCGAGGAGCGCCCGGACGACATCGTCATGGACAACCTCCACCGCCAGGCCTTTGACAGCACGTCCCACGGTCTCGGCACGCCTCTGTACGGCACCGAGGAGGGCGTCAAGGCCGTCACTGCTCGCGAGCTCAAGCAGTTCCGCGCCAACACCCTCGCCGGTAGCCGCGTCGTGGTGGTCGGCACGGGCGCCGTGGACCAGACCAAGCTGGAGAAGGCCGCGGAGAGCCACTTTGGCGACCTCGCGAAGGGCTCCGAGAAGATTGCCGGCCTACCGGAGAGCCGCTACGTGGGTGGCGAGTACCGCCTGTGGAACCTGCGCTACAAGACGGTTCACGTCGGCTGGGGCTTCCAGACCTGCGGCGCCGCGTGCGAGGACACGATCCCTCTCGCGCTCGCCTGCGAGATTCCCGGCAGCTTCCACCGCTCGCAACACGAGCTCGGCCAGCACGCCATGCACCGTGTGCTCAAGACCTTCTCCTCGCTCGATCACTCGACCCCCACGAACACGCACTTCAACGAGAAGTGCATTGAGATCGCGAACCCGTTCCTCAACACCTACAAGGACGAAGGCCTGTGCGGCATGTACGTGGTTGGTCGCCAGGCGAGCGGAGGTCCCGGTGACGGTGGCGTGATGGTGGAGGTGCTGCAGTACACCATTGCCGAGTGGTGCCGCTTCGCTCAGAAGATGCTCCACGACAACGAGCTCGCCCAGGCCAAGGTCAACCTCAAGTCGCAGCTGCTCTTCAACATGGACGGCAGCGCGAACTCCGCTCAGGACATTGGCCGCCAGGTGCTACACTACGGCCGCCGCGTGCCGCTGACGGAGATGTACGACCGCATTGACGACACCACCGGCTCCAACATCCAGGAAGTGCTCCAGCACTACTTCTACGGTCGCAAGCCCGTGTACAGCTACCTCGGCTACATCTCCTCGATCCCCAACTACGACTGGACTCAGCACTGGTCTTACAAGTACTGGTACTAAGCTGATAGTTTCGTCGATGGGTGGATAGGGTGTGGAGAGACTCAGCCACTTCGCCTCCGAACAGGGGGTGATGCAGTGCGCGTCGTGGGAGCTGACCGAGCCTCCCACACGTCGTACGCGTACACACGCACGGCGCCCCTCCCTCCGCCTTCCTCGACAATGACGACCCGCTGCTGCTGTGCAGAGCCACTAAACAAGCAAACAAAGTATCTCCAATTACAGGGAAACAAAAAAGAGAAGAGAAAGAAGAAGAAAAAAATTATCAGAAATTTCGGCGAATAAAACTAGCGGTGACCTCCTTGACACTTGTCCGCCATAAGCCGACAATAGCCGGACTGCTTGCGGCACAGGTGCATTGAGCGTGTGAAAACAACAACAACAACACCTTTGCAAGAACACACTGAGAGAAAAAAAAAAGGGGTGTCGTGATGTTCTGATGACAAGGCTGTCGTCTTGTTCGTTTCTTCTTTCTACTTCTCTCTCACTCCCTCCGCGATGTGATCAGCTCTTCGTCGGAGTGGAGACAGCACACAGTGTACCAAGCTGTTCTGTGCTCTCCCCCTTTTTTTTTTCTCCCTCACGTCCATCACACACCTACGGCGTCGCGCACGGTGGTGTAAGTTGGAAAGCAGGGAAGAAGGTAGGAGGGAGGGAAGGAAAAAATCGGAAGAAGGAAACAACACGCGTGCAGATGCCTCATCTCTTCTTTTTGTTTGTTCTCTCTCTTTACCGCTTGATTATTTTTCTTCTTTTTTTTGTAGGCATACCTGACGTACACAAGCCAGTAGCACTGTGGTGGTTTGGTCCCCCAATAGCATCATACTCTCTCTCCTAACCAGAACATCAACCGGAGGATACAGTGGTGCCCTCACTCCACTCATCTCTCTATGTGCCTCTCGCTGTTCCCCTAACAACGCCTTCTCGCGCCAACATCGCACGGTTCACGGCGCGTCGGTGCGAGAAGGCGTGTGTGGTGTGCACGTGGTACTGGGGCTGTTGGCGGTCACACCCCTCTTCCGAACTCGCAAGCTGAGCGCGTGGCCGTCGTGACTGGTGCGCAAGCGACAGTCGCACGTCTTCACGTCAGCGTTCTCCGTCTTCCTCGCCTCATCTGCCCTCTTTTGGGGGATTCTTTCTGGGTGCGAGGCGAGTGTCGGAGTGGCACCCCACGCTTCGTTCCCGTCCCTCATCACGAACGCATCGTCTCGCCTCTGTGTCCGCACACGCATCCCCTCCTTTCCCTCCTCCTCTCGCGCGTGGATCATCGTCGTGTGCTCTCCTCGTCACCTCACTCTCACAGTTTTTTCCCCTCTCTTTTCTTCTCTTCACCGTTTTTGTTTTTGCTCTGTGTTGTTCCCACAGTGCGCGACTTGCACACATAGCAGCGGTACTTCTCCTTCCACACCAACTCCATCTCGCACTCTGTGCGTGGAGTGGAACACTCAGCGGCGAACGACGCGCGGTTGGCTGGCACTCGGACGGTTGCCCACTCTGCGTCGTCTCTTCTCATCGTTCTCTGTCGCTTTTCTCTTCTTCTCCTTCTTGCCGCACACTGGATTCTGCCAACGAGCACTTGCTTGATTCTCTTTTATTTTATTTTTTCGTTTCTTGTGGAAAGGCACTGTCAACCGGTCTACCGCGCATACACCCACTCTCGTTGATTCCCCATGGAGCGTCTTCGTGAACTGCTCAGCGCGAAGGTCAGCCGCGAGAAGCAACTCGCGGCCTCTGGCGATGCCCGGCCGGACGAGGAGACGAAGGAGTGCTGGCTCTGCGCGAAGAAAACACGCACACGGTTCCGTTTTCGCGACGGGATGCGGGTGTGCTTTCAGTGCTTTCGAGTCACCTACCTCGCCCTCGCGCTCCCGTCCATTGACACACCATCACGCCGACAGTCAGACATTGATTTTCTCCGGCGTATCGCGGAGCTGGAGAAGCTGACCGACGGCGGCGGTGACGCAGGCACGTCATTGCTGCACGCGGCGCGTTCGTCCGACAGCGACGCGCTGTTCTCGACTGTCGAAGTCATGGACCCCACGCAGGCGCATTTCGTCATGGACGCGTCCTTTATGCGGCGCCACCACTCGCAGAACTCGTCCTCGCCCTCACCCACTCCCCACTCCACGACCGCCCCCTCCGTTGCGCAGCCGGCCGGTGATCTGGATAAACCGTGGACGTGCCCCGAGTGCACCTTCTTCAACCGCCCCGGCCTTCGCGAGTGCGAAGCCTGCGGCTTCGTGAACCCCGGCGTGGTGAAGTGCCCTGTCTGTGGTCAGCGGTGCCCCGTCGCGGGGTCGGAGGAGGCCGGCACCAAATGCAAGAACGGAAAGGCGCACGTCGTGTGGCGCTGCCCCGAGTGCGCGCATGTGAACACCCTCGACGGCGACGCCTGCACCCGCTGTCACAAGCCACGCTACTGGGCGTGCCTTCAGTGCACTGCCTTGCACAGTAGCCCCATGGGACAGGACGGCTTGCGGTATTGTCCCACGTGCGGCAGCTACAACACGCCTGACGACGTCGTTCGCGGGCAAGCCAAGATCGAGCGAGAGCACAAGAAGGCGGAGCTGGTGGCGGCGCAGCAGCGAGAGGACAGCCGCGGCGACTACGACGACGGCGACAAGGGCAACGTGCAGTTCGGCGTAAATGACTCCGTGACCTTGGCGGAGGTTCAGCGACAGAGCGAGATTGAGCACAACCGTGCGCGCCTCCAGGCACGCCTGTCGCGCCTCAACGTCCCTCGCCACGAACAGAAAAGCGATGGCAACTGCCTCTTCTCGGCACTGGCGCATCAGCTGTTCGGCAACCCGCGTCTGCACATCCTTGTCCGATCACTCATCGTCGCGTACATGCGCCTCAACGAGGAGGACTACGCGATTCTTTTTGAGTCGAAGAAGGAGTGGTCCGCGTACGTGGAGCGCATGTCTCAGCCGGGGTGCTGGGGCGATGAGCTGTGCCTCAACGCTGCCGCGCGTTGCTTCTGCGTGAATGTGCACGTCATCACCAGCGACGAGAAGCGGTGGCACATGATCTTCCAGCAGGACCAGCTTGGTAAGTCCAACTCCAACCTGCGCGACGAAGTCACCGCCGCGCAGTCGCGCAAACTACCGTCGACACTCACTGAGACACCCACGCAGCTTTCGTACACGCGCCGCACCGGTGGTGGCGGCAGCAGCAATGCTGGACACGGCCCCGCTGCTCAGCAAGGCGTGTGCCTCTTCCTCGCCTACCAGGCGCCGGTGCACTACGATGACATCACACCCAGCCCCGTGAAGGCCATCGTCTTGTCAGACCTGCTCCAACCTGAGCTGCACGCACTGCTCAAGTCACAGGGCGGTGGTCAGGCACCAGCGGCTGCGGGGACGGCGACTCGACCGACCCAGGCCCCGCCCCACAGCACCGCGTCCACGGTGGCCTCGTCGTCGTCGGTGCCAGCCTCCGCACCGGCCGCAGCGAACACGGCACCCGCCCTTCCATCGCTGGGACGCGCCGCCTCCAGCAGCTCTGGCAGCTACGTGCCGTCTCGCACCGCCGTGTCCGCCAATGCGCGCCACACCAGTGTGCCCGGTGACGGCGGCGCGGTGACGGCGCAAACACTCGTCGCCCCGCGCAGCCGGGGCCCCGGGAGCAGCGCTGGTCTGGACGGCGATACACTGCCCCCTCCAACCTCCGGTAAGCGCGGAAGCCGCTGAACGCGCGACGTACTGAAGACACCTCAGTTGAGGGAGGAGGGGAGAACGTGGTGCGCAATAGAGCGAGTCACTCAAACACAGCAACAATAACAGCAAGACAAAGGAGGGCGGTAGGTAGAACCGCACACCGAGTTGCACCGGCTGAGTATGAAAAGACAAGATAAAAGAACACACACACACACACGCACACCTGCACGTGGCTTTCACATCAGCAGCATCGCGCACCACCGAGAGGATGGCATCCGTCTTGCGTGAGGGGGGAGGGAGGGCGGTGAATGTGTGTGTGCGTGGCTGCCGTGGGAGCAGGCAGCCGTAACCGCGAAGGTGAACACGCGTCCCCTTGTCGCATCTCTTCTTGTTTTCTTTGCATTCCACCGGCGATACTCTTTTGCTTCTTTTTTTCTCGTTGTTGCCCCCATGCACCATCAGCCTCTTTCATCGGTGCGGTGCATGCAGTGAGAACCTCTTCCGTGTTCGTGCTTTGCGATTGATCATCGACTTGCGCCACCTTTGCTTACGCTCTCTCTCGCTTCTTTTTTTCCTTTTGTTTCTCGCTGCGTTTTCTCTCCGCCTCTCCCCTTTGTTCTTGGCCGTCACGCCGCGCACGGTACTGGGACTCTCTCCTGCTGCCTTTTGCTTCACCGTCTACGAGGGAGGGGTTGACGACGTTCTCAAAAAAAAAAAAAAAAACTGAAACGGGATGCCGACCTTGTGATCTGTGGGAGGAGAGAGAAGAGTCGACCTAACCACCCCTCGTGCACCTACACACACACACGCACACACTGAAAAAAACGGACGCAGACAAGTAATGAACTTAACAGGCCATGAACACTGAACGTTTGTGCATCGGCACTTCAGTTTTAAGCGTCTTTGTGGACCACTCTTTTTCGTTGCGCTGCGCAACGCTCGGCCCACCCTGGCCTGCCGAACTCAAGGCGGGGTGAGCGGGCTCCGCCACGCTCATGCAGCGGTTGTCACCGCACCGTGCCTGTGATGACTGCCTCCACCGCCACGTGGGCCGTGTCGTTTTCCCCTGCTTCCGTTTCTTCTCCCGTCGCACTTACCGCTCAATCATTTCACTCCTTCCTTCTCCGCTGCAACGAGCGTGAACATTTACACTACTCCGTGTATCGCCTAGGCACAACTCTACTACTGTCTTGTTGCGTTTTATTTTTCTTGCTTCTGTGGGTGCCTTCTGCTGTTCGGTTCATCCCTGTTCCCGCAGATAGAGAGCAAGCGAAGGATGTCGCATGCGGAAACGTACGTGCCCTCCTCGCGGCGTGGGGTGCTGCACATGTGCCCTGTGCCCCGCAACATGCGTCCAACGGAAATTCAATCGCACTTCAATCGCTTTGGGCAGATCCGGCGCATGAAGTTCGTGCCGTATCCGAAGAAGGAACGCTGGCCTGGCGGCCCTCTGCTCCCGCTCCGCTTCCGGGAGGGCTGGATGGAGTTTAACGAGGTCGCGAGCGCACGCCGGGCCGCTGAGACGATGAACGGCCAGGCCGTGGATGTGAAGCGGCTGCGCAAGTGCTTCGGTGAGCTGTGGGTGGTGAAGTTCATGGGCGAGGATTTCTCCTGGGATGACTTGATTGAAGAGAAGGAGGAGAAGCGCCGCCATCGACGCGCGTCGGAGGTGCAGGCGCGACGCAGCGAGCGCGATGCAAATGAAGCGTACCGGCGTCTCGTGCTTTCCTCTCTCGCCCGCAAGAGCAAGAAGCCATCGGCGAATGCCCCAACGGACGCAGGCGACGAGGAGAGCGAGCCCGTGCCAGGCACGAACGAGAAGACAGAGACGGCGATGTCTTCTTCCACGACTGCTGCCCACCGGCCTCGCGCGCCGGCGCGTGGTCTTGCCGACGATGATGAGCCAACGGAGGCTGTGGCCGGCGACGCAGCGGGTGGGCGCCGACACGCCACCACCACATCGGCCAAGCGTGCGCGTGCGGCACCAGCAGGGGGGTCCACGTCGTCGACGGCATCGGCGACTAAGCGCGCGAGGTGCGACACCAAGGTATCGGCGGCGAAGAGGTCATCCCAATAGTGACAAACACACTCTCTCTTTCTTCTTTGCGCTTAAAACGGTTAACATCCATTAAAACAAATCTTCAAAACAAAACAAAAAAAACCAGGGAGCAATCGGGAGGAACGCACCTGAACGAACCTTGCGTCTTCTTCGGCGTGGCTGAATGGGTGTGCGCACGGCTCTCCACAGACCGCGCCGCGAGAGAGGGAGAGACGAGGCAACCTCCTGTGGTTACCCTAACGAAAGTAAACACACCAACAGGAAAACAGGATAGAGGAGGAAGAAGGAAAAAAGAAAACGAGACGGTGCCCGCCACTGCTGTCTGTCACACCGGCCACTCACCACGCCTTGACTTCCTTCATCTCTTGTTGCTCCCCACCTCCTCCTCGTGGGGCTCCTGCCTTCGCCGTCATGCGCGTCGCGGATGCTCTATCCAGTTGCCTGGCGTGTGCGCCAAATCTCCAGCTCTGCTCCCCTTTCACTTTTCTTTGCCATCTCTCTCTCTCTCTTCTCTCCCTCGCGCGCGCATTCCCCTCGGCATCAGTGGTCCCTGTTACCGCCATTCCCCCCTCCCCCGCCTCACTAGTGAAAACGCTCGCGAGAAGGCTTACCGCCGTCTCTGGCTCCTACACTGATTGCTTCGCGCTCTCGCACACCTTCACACGCCACCATCGCCGCACTCCCAGCGTCGTTGCTGCCGTTGTTTGTGCTCGTCGCGCGTTCCGCTTGTCGTCGTCTCCACTGCGCCTCGCGTACTCACCTACCACCTCCTCTCTCGCCCCCGTCATGAGCAAGCCCGCGGCGGCCGGTGGCAAGAAGAAGGCCAACGCCAATGGCGGCGCGGCCGTGAGTCTGAGCTCGATTACCGAGCCGGCCTTCTGGAAGCACCGTGAGGCCATCTTCGACCGGCTGTGGACGGAGCAGCTCGCGCGCAACCAGGCCAAGAAGGCACCCATCAAGGTCACGCTGCCCGACGGCAAGGTGCTCGACGCCGAGAGCTGGGTGACGGCACCGATTGATATTGCGAAGCGCCTCTCCAACTCACTGCCCGACAAGGTCATCGTGGCCAAGGTCAACGACCAGCTCTGGGACCTGACTCGCCCCTTCGAGGGTGATAGCACGCTGGAGCTGCTGGATTGGGATGACAAGGAGGCGCGCCATGTGTTCTGGCACAGCGCGTCGCACGTCCTCGGCTACGCACTTGAGCGTGTCTTTGACACGAAGCTCTCTGTCGGCCCCGCACTCGAAGAAGGCGGCTTCTTCTACGAAGGCCAGACGAGCCGCCCCGTTGCCGAGGGCGACTACGCCACCATCGAGGCGGCCATGCAGGAGCTCGTCAAGCAGAAGGTGCCGTACCAGCGCCTAGAGGTGCCCAAGGCGGATGCGCTGGAGCTGTTCAACTACACCGAGTTCAAGTCCTCCATCCTCGCCCACAAGGTGCCTGAGGGTGGCTACTGCACCGTCTACCGCTGCGGCATGCTCATCGACCCGTGCCGTGGCCCTCACATACCTGACACGGGCCGCGTGAAGGCGTTCGCCATCAGCAAGAACTCCTCCTCGTACTTCGAGGGCAAGGCAGACCAGGCGGTGCTGCAGCGCGTGTACGGCATTGCGTTCCCCAAGGCCGCAATGCTCGAGGAGTGGAAGAAGACGCAGGAGGAGGCCGCCAAGCGCGATCACCGCGTCATTGGCCGTCATCAGAACCTCTTCATGTTCAACGAGGTGAGCCCCGGCAGCTGCTTCTGGATGCCCCACGGCACTCGCATCTACAACACCATTGTCGAATTCATGCGCCGCCAGTACCGTCGCCGCGGCTTCGAGGAGGTCATCACGCCGAACATGTACTCCTCGAAGTTGTGGATGGTCTCCGGCCACTGGGACAAGTACGCCGACAACATGTTCCTCACCACGTGCGAGAAGGAGCAGTACGGCCTCAAGCCGATGAACTGCCCAGGTCACTGCATGATGTTCGCGTCCCAGCCGCACTCCTACCGCGAACTGCCCATTCGCTTCGCTGACTTTGGTGTTCTTCACCGCAACGAGCTGAGCGGCGCACTCACCGGCCTCACCCGCGTGCGCCGCTTCCAGCAGGACGACGCGCACATTTTCTGCCGCCAAGACCAGGTGACGGAAGAGATCCAAGGTGCCCTGCAGTTTCTCAGCGACGTCTACGGCGTGTTCGGCTTCAAGTTCCTGCTGTGCCACTCCACGCGCCCAGAGAACAAGCTCGGCTCCGACGAGATCTGGGACTCCGCCGAGGCGCAGCTGCGCACGGCGATGAACAAGTTCGCCAACATCCCGGCCGAGCTGCCCGACCCGTTCCACCCAGGCCAGACCTTCGTGTACGACGGCAAGCCGGAGTCGATGAAGAAGCTGAAGGTGGTGATGCGCAACAACGCCAAGAGCGAGGACCCCAATGCCTGGAAGGGCCCCAGCCTGGCGGAGCCGTGGTTCGAGAACACCGGCGACGGTGCCTTCTACGGCCCCAAGATTGACATTCAGGTCGAGGACGCCCTCCACCGCCGCCACCAGCTCGCCACCATCCAGCTCGACTTCAACCTGCCGCAGCGCTTTGGCCTCAAGTACACGCTCGCCGCAGCCAACGAGGACGGCGCCCCTGCCGCCCCTGCCGCGCCTGCCGCCCCTGCGGAGTCGGCCCCCGCCGCGCCGGCCGAGGTGAACGTCACAGCCACTGCGGGAACGACGGACGCGCAGAAGGTGCAGAGCTACGCGACGGCGGTCAAGGACCTTGGCATTGACCTCGAGCTGGATGCCAACCAGGCCCGCCCCGTCATGATTCACCGCGCCATCCTCGGCTCTCTCGAGCGGTGCGTGGCGATCCTGTGTGAGCACTACGGCGGCGAGTGGCCTCTGTGGGTGAGCCCACGCCAGATCATGGTCATCCCGGTGTCGAACGCGGGCAACGCCGAATACGCCCAGCAGGTGCGCGACCGCCTGCACAACGCCGGCTGCTACGCCGACGTTGACCTCGGCGCACAGACCCTCGACAAGAAGATCCGCAACGCCTCGTTGGCCCGGTACAACCTCATCTTCGTTGTTGGCGCCCAGGAACAGGAGACTCAGAGTGTCAACATCCGTGCGCGCGGTGAGAAGCGACTGGGCAACAAGACGCTCGACGAGGCCGTGGCGTGGATTCGCGAGCTCATTGACACCAACTCGGTCGAGTACTAAGTGACGACGGAACAAGGCGAGGCTGACAAGTAGGTGGGTGAGCCTCTACCTCAGGGATGAGGTGAACCCTCTCTCTCTCTCTCCCTCACATCCACGCACATACCGCAAAAAAAAAAAAGAAGAAAAAAAGAACTCTCATCGCACGTGCACAACAGCGAGCAAGAAGCGAAGTGTGTCTGTACCCCGGTGATGTGCCCGATTGGGATGGAAGTGGGGAGGAGCATTCTTTTCCCCCTTTTTTTTTGCTTGGGCAGGTACCGTTCGAACAGTGAAAGGTGACAGCGCCGCTTCTCTGCTCATCTCTTCTCTTCGTTTTTCGTTTCTTGTTCGCCCTTGCAGAGGTGCGCGTGTGCACGGCGTGGAGGGCAAATAACGAGTCTTAGTGTTTTTTTTGTCTTGTTTTAACAACCTCTGTGCTTCCCCCTTTCAGAACTTAACTACTTAAGGCGTTGACTGTGAAAGTGATCCTCGCGTGTGTGCGACGGAGCTCAGCTCTGATCTCTTCTCCTCCTCCCTCTCGGGAAGACCTGGCCGCGTGTGCTCAAAGACCTCGTCGTGGGGAGGGGACGAAGGTGTGTCCGTTTATTTGTGTGAAGGGCGATCTGCGATAAGCGATGGGAGAAAAAACATAAAAAAAGAGGAAATGACTGAACATGGCGACAACACGGTGCCGCACACGTGGACATCACGCGCGCTGGCATTTAAAGTAACAACCACCACAACAGCAAAATATGCGTTCTTTGTTTTTCTCTTCTTCTGGTTTTATTTTTGTTCTTTCTCCAGTTGACCCAAGTGTGTGTGTGTGTGCGTGCTGGTGCGTCTCCTGCGCTCGCGTCGGGGAGACTCTGCGTAATGGGAGGCACGACCACACCATGAACGAAAAAAAAAACGAAAAAACAACAACAACAAAACAACCGACACACCACTCACCACAAGGCGGCGAGGATCTCATCGAAACGTCAACTCGCCCCCTTTTCTCTATGCGTGACGCGCCACGGAGGCACGAGCGTGTCCTTGCTCTCTGGTAAAGCACGCCCTCTCGGCTTTCCCCTCCCTTCTTTGAATGTGGTGTGCATGTGTGTGAGTGGGAAGTACGCTAGGCCATGTTTCTCCCCTCTTCGAGCCACCACACCACGCATCACCACACGCCCACGTGTGCGCCTCTCTGCCTGACAGCTTTGTCACAGGGCACACCTCTCGCGCCTTCATATGTGTCACCGCCGTCACACAGTTCTTGCCGCCCCGGACATTGGGGTACCCTTCAACTCTCTCTTCACCGATCGACGATGACCCTTCGCGGATACTCACCCTCTTTCACTTCCTCGCTTTATTCCGTTGCCTCTTCCTTGTGCCTGCACGCCGCGACTGTCTCATACACACATCCACCGACGGCTGTGTGACACTCACCGACTCATTGTGCCCACACTTGCCTTCAAGCGATACCGTACATTTTCCTTGTTCCGTGACAAGAACGAAAAAAATAATAATAATATCACCGCAAACATTTTCTGCACACAAACACACAACAACAACAAAAAGCATTAACACTATTCCAGACTAACAACACAGCAAAAGAAACAGCCGTGCGTACAACCTTGCGCCTTCTCGCACGACCTCCACACGCCATCTTGCTCGTGACGCGCCTGGCACGAACCATCAAAAGCTGTCCCCTTGCACAAGGATAAATCGGATCTACACAGACACACACACACACTCAATCACTGAGCTATGGACTGCAACACCGGTCTCCAGCTGGGCCGCCAGCTGAACAAGGACGCCGGCATGATGCACGGCGGCCTGCACATGGACCCTGCCATGGCCGAACAGGATATGCTGATGGCGGCGTCCGGCGTCATGAGTCCCGTCGGTGGTGACTGGGCCGGCGCCTTCGCGATGCAGCAGCAGCAGCAGATGGCAGCTATGCGCCAACAGCACGAGATGGAGCAGGTGTTCCGTCAACAGCAGCAAATGGCAGCGGCACAGGGCTCCATGCAGGGCGCCGCCACCGCCGCGCAGCACGGCCAGATGATGATGCAGAACCCCATGCAGGGCATGCAGCACGCGAACATGTCGATGATGGCGATGAGCGGGCTCGGCGTGGGTATGGCCATGCCACACAGCGCCTACCAGCCGATGGGCTTTGGCCAGCAGTCGATGCAGTTACCGGCGAAGCAGAAGCCCGTGGACATCGCCCCGGTCTCGCAGGCCGACAATGCGTGGGCGGAGCAGCTCGGACAGAAGGAGTGGGCCCAGGACTACAGCGCGGCGCAGACGTTCGTGATGGACGGCCAGGACAACAAAACGATGGAAGAAAAGTCGAAGGAGAGCGGCTTCTACCAGTTCATGGACCGCATCAAGAACCGCGAGCTGCTCATCGACGAGGAGAAGGGTGAGCTGGTGGAGGGCCCCGGACCCGAGCTGGAGACTGCCGAGGACACGGAGAACCTTCGTCATCTCGCTGACCTCGCCGGGCTGGAGATGCCACCAAGTGTCTTTGAGCCGCAAACCCTCGGCAACTCGGAGACACCACAGACAGTGGACCCCGCCATGGACGACCAGGATGTGGAGGACTGGGTGAAGGAGTACGCCGTCACCCAGGAAAAGATGAAGGAGGCGATGAACAACACCGATTACCCTTTCGAGCCGAACAACCCGTACGTGCACCAGGAGAACGCGTTTGCGCAGGCGCAGGAGTTCCTGCAGCTGGGCAACCTCGCCGAAGCATGCCTGGCGTTGGAGGCAGTGTGCCAGCGCGAGAACGACAATGCCCAGGCGTGGCGGCTCCTCGGCACGACCCAGGCTGAGAATGAGAAGGACACGCTCGCCATTATCGCCCTCAACAACGCCAAGCGCGTGAACCCTAGCGACCTCGAGGTGTACGCGGCGCTGAGTACCTCACACACGAACGAGCACCACACCGAGATGGCGATGGAGTGCCTGAAGCTCTGGCTGGTCCACCACCCTGAGTACGAGCAGCTCGGCTCCATCACCATGGAGCCTGATCCGGACACGGACCTGGAAATGACGGACACGTTCTTCTTCGCCGACCCGACCAAGTTGCGCGAGGTCAGCACGCTGTACCAGGCAGCCATTGAGATGAATCCCAGCGATGTGCAGCTGTACGTGAATCTGGGTGTGCTCTACAACATTTCTCACGAGTTCGATCTCGCGACGGAGAACTTCCGCCGTGCGGTGGATCTCCGCCCGACAGACGAGAAGCTGTGGAACAAGCTTGGCGCGACGCTCGCGAACGGAAGCCATCCCGAAGAAGCCCTCGCGGCATACAATCGAGCCCTCGACATCAACCCCGGCTACGTGCGCGCCATGTACAACATGGCCGTGGCCTACAGCAACATTGGCCGCTACCCGCAGGCGGCACGGCAGGTCGTGAAGGCCATCGCGATGCAAGAAGGCGACACGAACCCCGCTGGTGAGGGCTTCGCCATGGCGACGCAGGGCATGTGGGAGTTCCTTTCGATGGTGCTGAACTTGATGGATCGCGACGATCTGGTGCAGATGGCCAAGGGACGCAACGTGAAGCCATTCATCGCTGAGTTCGGCCTCGAGGGCAAGGTGTAGGCACCGGCAGGCCACAGGGACGGTGGTGCGGTCTCCCACCCCCCTTTCCCTCCCCCCAACGTGCCTCGCCACTTGCTCAGTCACACTAGCGGCTCCCTCTCTCCACGCAGGTAAACGACATGCGGCACGAACACAAAACAAAAAAAAAGCAAACAAACAAAAGAAAAAAAAAAAAGAGATGCGCCAACGTGGCAACCGCTGAGTCACCGTCACCGCCGCGCTCCACCGAGTGTCGACTCCTGCGCCCTTCTTTCCTCTATTGACGTCTCTTTATGAGTCGCACCTCAAACCGTACGAAGGAGTGACAGTGCCCACAGACCCGCGCAAGTCGCCATCACCGGACTGGGCACCTCCCCTCTCTCTTTGGGCCTCTCCGTCGCTTATGGGTGTCCGTGCTAGCAAGTACACGCCGTCGGCCTTGACCGGGCGATCGCCACGCGTTGGGGCGCACTGACGCCTCCTCTGGCAAACGTGCCCATGCCTCTGGTTGGCATTGCGGCACGCCGCGGTTCATCGCCTTTGTGCTTTCGTTGTCGCCGTGACCACTCAACAACCAACGACCTTCCCGCTGTGCCCGCGCTGCTGTACGTTCCCCTCCCCTTCCCGCCGTTCTCTTTCTTCCGTAATCCACCCACAATGAATAGCAATCCATTCGCTCCCTCATCTGACTGTCGTACACCACGGCGTTCCGGCACAACGACTCCACCGTCCTTCACCACCACCAGAGACCTTTCATTGTCTTCTCGCGGCCACCATGGGCAAGACCGTGCTGACCTGCCGTAAGGGCAACGGCTCCGTGTACCAGGTGCACGGCCACAAGCG
>JASANP010001057.1:0-72918 GCA_030849625.1 Wallacemonas sp. TrypX
GTACTTACCGTTGGGGACGGACATTGTTTTGTGGGAGGTAGCTGGTGTTTGTGATGTGAAAGGCTTGAGGGTGGTGAAGGTGGGAGGGGGAGTGTGTTGTACTGAAGAGTGGTAGAGACAGTGGCGGGGCTGGAGGTGGTTGCAGCAGGGAAAAGAAGCAAGCGCGCACACTTGCTATCATTTACCTTCCGTTGCTTTGGACAGGTTGAGAAACGCTTATTCAGGTGATCTGCGAATGTGCCAACAAGAAAAAACTCACACAAAGAGCGGACGCGATGTCATTTTATCAACGAGAGGTAGCCATATTTCGGGTGTGCGCATCTGCGCGGGGTGGCAGTGCAATTTCAAAGAAAAACGAAAGCGTGATAGCATGACAGAAACGAGCGGCACGCGGACGCACCGGTCAACTCTGCATGCAGCACGGTATTTGCGCGACAGCAAGTGTGTTGTCGTGTGCGACGGTTGCTGCTGTCCAGGCAGTGGAGAACACGGTTGTCACCCAGCTTCTACGCGGCGCGGCACTCATGCACAGGCCACAGGCCGTGCGAGCATTCCGAGCCATGGAGCGACAAGGTGGTGAGGACGAGGTCGAGCAGCGTGCACCAGAAACGAAAAGATATAGAAGAAAAAGAGAACAGCCATGCCGGGAAAGACAGAAAAGACGGGGAGCACGGAGCATTGGCTGCATGCGTCTACTTGGTGAACACAAGCGTGTTGCTGCCGTGCGTCATGGTGAGCGTGTTGCCCTCCTCCTTGACAGACATGCCCTCATGGAAGCCCTGGCTGAAGATGCGCTCAACCTCCATGTGGCCGGGGGGACCCATCATCATTGTCGACATCAGCATGCCCTTCAGCTGGCCATCCTGGAACTGCAGCTGGCCGTTCATGGCGTTGGCAACCTTGCTGTGGAACTTGACGGGGCCGTTGCCGGACAGTTCAGCGTGGATGCCTTCGGGAGCGGCCTTGCCGTTGACCTGCGTGAGGGTGTACTTACCGTTGGGGACGGACATTGTTTTGTGGGAGGTAGCTGGTGTTTGTGATGTGAAAGGCTTGAGGGTGGTGAAGGTGGGGGGGAGTGTGTTGTACTGAAGAGTGGTAGAGACAGTGTTAGGGCTTAAGCAAAACAGCTCGTCCACAACGAGCTTTGTGGAGCGCGCGTGAAGATTCGTCACCGGAGAGATGTACTTCCCTTCACAGACAGTGTATGGCTATTGGGTCAATGGCCACTTCACCACGGAGGACTAGTAAGTACCGTGCCCCGCACTGGCAGGCATTTTTACCGAGGATGGGAGGATAGGAAGCTCCGGGTTGGGTCCAGCTCCGAGCATTCATCAAAATGTTTTGGGCATCAAGAACCCAGCAAAGATGGAGATTTGGTCCCATTTTGAAAGGCCAAGAACGAAGAATGCCGCGGAGAAGCAAGAAGAGAAGAGAGTTTTTGAGAAACCAGAGATGTCTCATCGCGAGTCAGAGAGTACGTGAGGAGGAAAAGAAGAAAAAAGCGGCCATGAAAAAAAGGGCAGCAAGAAAAAGAGAGAACTCAGCAATCGAACTAGGCCTTCTTCAGGCGAAGGGTCGAGTTTCCGGAATGCAAGAGAAGTGTACGGCCCTTTTGTGCGATCCGCATGCCCTTGCTCAGGCCGCTGCTGATAGCGTCTTCAATCGCCTGCTGCTCTTCAGAACCCAGCATCAGCGTGGACATCAGCATGCCTGTGAGGACGTTGTCCGATAGCTTTACGGTGCCGTTCATCACATTGGCAACTTTGCAGTGGATGCGCAGCGTGTTGTTCTCCACTGTGGAAATCGAGAATGTGTACTTCTCTGAGACAGCGGCACCGTTGAAACGGTCAATGGTGTAGTCTCCATCAAGTGTGTTAGCGGCAACCATTCTTGTGTTGCGAGGAAATCACTGAAGGTTGTTGTTTTAAAAGGTCGTTTGTTGGGATAACGGTGCTGTTGAGAGCAAGCTGCGTGCATATGAACGCGCGGAGAGTGGGGGAGAGAATGCAAACGGCGAGAAGGGATGCAAGTAATCAGTAGCGTCGGATTCCAAGAAGGCTAGTCAGAACTACTCATTTCTCTCTGCGTGTGTTCGAGTGGCACGAGGTGGGGTATATTCCGGGCGTGTGTGTACAGTGAGCTACACTGATATCATGTGCACGTGCGAGCCTGTGACCGTCGGGGCGACCGTCGCAAAAGAAAGAAAGCACAACATGTGCGTGCTGCCGTGTTTCAACACACAGCGCTGCGGCCAACACCGGGCCTCAAAATGTGGAAGAACGGCGGCCGTTGGAGAGTGGACGGAAATGACTTTCGGTCACCCCACACTGTTGTTTTACCTTTGTTTTCGTGCAGTACATGAGTGAAACGAAGGGGAGAATGAGGACGCGCGACATGAACAAGTATGACGTGCCACGAAAAACGAGAGAAAACAAGTTTGCATCGCCGTGTGTGCGATAGAAAAATTGAACAAGAAAGAAAACGAAACAAAAAAAGAAAGCGAAAAGTGTAAAAAGTGAGAAGCTGAGAATGAATCGCGACAGTTTAGCACGGACGGAAAAAAACAAAACGGGGGGAAAAAACTCTACTGAGGAGACCGTCAATGCTGTACCGCCTGAGATTTCACTCTTTCCAGCTCATCCATTCTTTTTCCCACATATATATCTCAGGTTTACCGTCAATGGAGACACTGTGATTGGTTTCACAGTTCACGGTCGTACTTGTTGCCGGCATCAATGCTGCGGGACTTGGCCCCGCCTTGAGGTTGGTCCTCTTCCTGCGGCTGGTCCACGGGCTCAGCGCTGTATAGCATCTTGAAGCCGTTGACCTTACCCTCGATGTACATTTCCGTCTCACCGGGCTCGACAGCAAGCTCAACGACGTGGCGGCCGTCCTCGTCCGTGCCAACGTAGCGCGCCTTGTTGAGCGGCTGGATCTCAGAGCGGGTACCGAAGGTGCCGTGCACCAGCATGCGCATGTCCTTCGTGTCGTTGTAGTACGCCCAGCGCTTCTCGTGCTCGTTGACGATACGGAAGAGAAGGCCGTTCCCCTCCGTCTTGAAGCACTTGCCACAGTACGTGCCCTTGTACTGGGGCTCGCCGTTGGCAGCCTCTGGGGTAGCAACCTTGGTGTACACAAAGATGTTCTGTGCGTCACGGAGGGTCAGCTCCTTGCCGTCCTTTCCGCGGACAATCACCTCGAGGCCACGCTGGAAGCCGGAGTTGTACGCTGTCTCAATGGTGTCTTCCAGTTCGTCGCCCATCATGCGCGTGCACATGAGGGGATCGTCTGAGCGCACGACGTTCTGGTAGATGTAGACGCGACCGCGCATGCGGTTTGCCACACCGATGCTGACGTCCATAACTCCTGCATCTTCCTGGGACGGTGTGAACTCAATAGTGTACTGGCGGTCCGTCGGAACGGCGCTGCGGTTGAAGGACTTGAGAAGGTACTCTCCTTGGATGGTGCTGGGATCCACCACTTGGCAGAGTTGAAGGTAGGTGTGCGTGGATTGGAGACGAATGCCCGTGCCGTTGCGACGGATGTCAAATCCGCGTTGAAGGCCAGACTGAATACGATCCTCCGTGAAGGTGGCCTCATCGTTCGAGTCAATCATGGTCGTGGCAAAGTCGCCCTGCACGTGATTGCCCTGGATGGTGCCATGACCACGCATCGAGTTCATGCCGGTGAGGTTGATGTAAACGCCACCGTTTCCATCGGGGGCGAACTGCATCGTCATCGGGCAGCACGGAGCCTTGCCGTCCACACCAATGATCGCGTGTGTGCCGAACATGTCAGCGAGCTGCATGGTACGAGCCCACACAATCGACTTGCTCTCGTCCTGAGACTTGAAGAGGAGAAGGTCGTTCTCCATGCGCACAAGCATGCCTTCGCTGAGGCCCATTGAGAGCGCATCCTCAACCTTCATCTGCTCCTCGTCGCCCATCATCATCGTGGACATGAGCGCACCCTTGATGATCTCATTTTCGTACGACACCTTGCCGCGCATGGTGTTCGCAGCCTGCACGAAAATCATGATGTCGTCGCCCTCGTGCGACAGCGTCATGGTAGACCCCGCCTTGCAGGCCTTTCCGTCCACATGAGTGACAGTGTAGCTGCCGCAAAGGTCGTCGAGAGCGAGCATGTCTCTTTAAAATGTGTGCGGGTGAAACGGTTGGTTTGGATGGTGGCGGAACTAATGTTCAAGTAATTAGCTACGAGCAATGCAAAGAAAGACAAGCATAAGAGAGAAAGAGAGAGTAGAAATTATAAGTTTGCGTGGGATGCGGGTGCCCGGCGGCTGCTTTTGTCCGCGGGCGGGCGGGGGCCCGCGGCGCGCTGCCCGGCGGCCGAGGCCCCGGCCCCGCCCCGCACCACGCAGACCCAACCGGCCACCGACACCCACCCCGACACCACCCACACACCCCACCCACCACGCCTCAATCATCAAAGAGCACATAAGTGTCCTTTTCCTCTACGCCACAGAACAAGCCTTTTCCTTTTTGTCCCCCTTCCACACTCCCAGTCACCATGACTTTTTCGACAAAGGCAAGCATGTGGTGGGGTTCCGTCACCACCACCACGGAGGGCCTCTTCGGCAAGCCCAAGAAGAAGTTCACGACGCATGAGTACTACGATAACCCAAATCCGCGTTCCGCTCGTCCACGGTCCATGCATACCGTAGGCAGCATGCGCAAGATCAATAGCCAGCGCGCCGCGATGCAAGACGACGCGTCGGACGTCGACCAAGGTCAGGATGCGGGTTTTGACCAGCCGCAGAGCTTCAATCAGGGGTACAACGAAGGCTACGATGATCAGCAACAGCAGGGATATCCACAGGAACAAGGATACCCTCAGGACCAGGGGTACCCCCAGGAGCAAGGCTACGACACCGGCTATGACCAAGGATTTCCACAAGGTGACTATCCTGCTCAGGATTATGGTAATCAAGGCTATAACGGTCAGGGCTACTAGTTTGTGACCCCTGAAGCAAAGACAAACCTTATGTGTAAAGGGCAAACTTGTCTTTCATAGTGAGAAACTGTCAGCCGGTTGTCTTGTCCCTCTCACGGACAAACCAACTAATTGACACACATTGTATCTTCCAGCCTTTGTTTTCGTGTTTTTTTCGATGCATTCTTTCCTCTTCTTGTTTTTTTTTTCTTCATCATCTTCCTCGCACTTCCTTTCTATTTGCGTGCCCAAACTATTGTCGTCGTGTGTCGAGGTCCCTTTTCTTTCTTTCTTTTCTTCCTCGTTTACTGGCATTGCTGTGGGGCCAAGCATCTCTTTAGTCCCTGAACGAGATGCCGGTCAGAGAGGTTAGAATGCTTAAACATACGGCAAAACAGTCCTCTTTCACTTGACCTCACTTCAAACGGCAAATCTGCACTTGAAACACTATGTATTTTGTGCACCTCGAGCCTGGGGCATCCCATCCACGCACTGACATTCTGTCCCCCGGGAGTCGGTGCTCTTCTGCAGAACAGTTAAGATGGCGCGAAAAGACGAAAAAAAAAAGAGAGACTATGCAACGACTGGCTTCCCGTAGAGACACCAGCAAAGCTATTTTTGACGGCGACGCGACGGTGGGCATCACACACATGGTAGACATATGCTGAAATACTGCACGCGGAAGCGTTGGTCTGTCCCTTGCTAGTCGTGGCACCGTCGGTTTGGACAGCGTTGACGGCTTTTGCACGGCGTTCCACAGGGCTTCTTTCGTGTGAGATGAGAATTCCCACTGTGCGCAGCGTACTCACGTCACACCTTCACTCACTTTCTCCTTCACTCTCATTTCTCTCCCCTTTGTTGCCGCAATGATGCCCAGGAGCCACAACGCGTTTTGCAGCTCTACGTCTTCATTTTTGCTCAGCTTTCTGCGGTTCACAAAGCACCATCGTGTTTGTCTCCCTTTGTTCCATTGTGAATCTTCAAAAGTCGTACATCACACATCTTTCTCCCCTAGAAGCACATCATGGGCCGTGGTTTTGGCCGTGGCGCTAAGAGTGTGGCAATCGTCACTCACGCACAGGCGCGCGGTGCGGGCAAAAAGACTCCGAAGGGCCTTCGCGGATCCCGCCAGCGCAAACGTATGAAGCGTGACAATGGCCCGAATGAACAAGCGGACCTCGAAAAGTCCCTCGGTGTTGCCCCCACGGATAACAAGACACCCAAGTCTCTCGCACAGCAAATCGCCTCCATTGACTTTCCTATTCAGGTGAACAAGCGCCAAAAAGGCTTCCGGAAGCTGCGCAAACAGATCATGCTCTCTGTGAAGGAGCTGCGGCGACGTCACAGTGACAAGGGACGCGAGGTGAACGCCCGTAAAATTCGTCATCACCAGCGCCGCCACAAAGAATAGTAACGAAAGTGAATCATCTCTAACGCGTCTAAAGGCCTCGTGCCCCTGTTGCTCTAATAATCACTCCCCTGAACTTGCAAGTTCTATTTATGAGGAAGGATGCGGACCTAGGTCGCGTCAAAATCGTGCACCCCTCTCTTTAAACCTGCGCAGTAAGGAAGAGTGACTTCAAATGTGGTGGTGCTGTTTCGTTGTCTCTCTACTGGGGAACGGGCGGCGGAACCTCTGTGCAATAAAGTGCAACAGGCCTGTTTGCGGCATTTCAACTCATGCGCTTTACCTTCCTTCTGATGCACATTGGTGGGAGAAATGAGTGTCTCCAAAGTACTCCATCATTCCGGCATGAGTCCGTGCCTTTCCTGTTTGTGGGATCGCTCCACCTCAGGTCTCACGTTTCCCCTCATATCAGTCCCTGTTTTTCCGCTTCCACAACTCTTTCTCTCTCACACACACACGCACATACACACACCTGTTGCCGTTTGCGGACCATCTTACGGCCAGTGATAGTCTTCCTTCCGGAAAAGTGAAGTTGAAAGCGGAAGCGTTGTGATCAAGAGGTGATGTTTGCGTGGCGACGAGTGCCGTTCGCGCCACAAGGAGGTGCTCATGTGCCAGCTACCCTCGTCAACTTACTCCGCTATGTCAGCACTGCGCCTGGTGGCGGTGGTGGCTCCACTGCAGCAGGAAGCAATGGAGCAGACGACATCGACGATGACCCCGCAACGTTGCTGCGCCAGCTTCAGCAGGATATGCGCAAGCGCGCAGCCCAACAGGAGATTCCTCCGGAGCCACAGCGCAGGAGCGGAAAGACGACGTTCTTCGACCAGACTCAGCCCACGAGTGACAGCAAACCACAATCGGGCGGCTCACCGTCTGACAGGGATGATATCAAGGAGAAGGGGTCGACAGGCACAAGCGAGTCAACGTCCTCTGGCTCTGGGAAGCCGGCGACGCCGTTTCTTCAAAAACTCTCCAAGATGGAGGCCCACGTCAAGTCCCCGTCATTCCCAACCTACGACGCAGCAGCCGAGCAACGCCGCCAGAAAATCGAGGAAAAAGTGAAAAGTGAACGAGCAAAGATGCTCGTTTTCCGCGATGTTGGGATGGACCTTGACAAACCGATCCTCTCTCGCGACGTGTTCCTCGTGTTCAAGTACTTCCGCTATGGTGCTGAGTTCGCTGTGGATAATGAGCTTGAGCGCATGCTTCGTTACTTCAACGAACACGCTGTGAATGAGCTGAAGATCATCCAGAACAGCAAAATAATGCGTGGACCTGCGACGCTTTCAAAAAAGGGAAAGCCGCGCACCGCCCCTCGCGTACGGGCTGCCGGTGACTCACCGGCTGTACCGCGTCGTGTCGGTGATGGCAGTGGAGCAGCGTCAGCCTCACTCAGTGGTGAAGCCGCCGCTTCTTTTCAGATCGCATCGACCTTTCCGTCTGTGCGGTGTGCCAACGTGAAGCAGTTCTGCCCGATTGGCAGTAGCAGCAGTAGCGGCGAGACGACCGTGCAGAACATACTGCGTCCCAGCGTGGCGCAGTCCTTCTTCTCTCAGTTCTTCGTCAAGTCAACCACAGCAGCACCGCCGTCCAAGTTCAACAACAAGGATGAAGCACTCTTCACGCCCCTCGGTCCTTCATCCTTTCGTCGGCCTGCCCTGATCATCTACACGCAACTTGGCCAAAAATTCGGCTCACAGGCTGATGAGGAATGGCGCCGCCTGGCGTACGAAACAATCTGTCCCGATGTGCTCCCGTTTCTTCCGGAGGTGAACGGAAAAGGTGAAGGTCACATCAAGCCACCCAATGCAGAACAAGGACTGCGAAACACGCACGGCAAGGCAGGTGGAAAACCTGGAGGAGCACAGCAGAGGGCTCATCAGATGCCGATCGATGTTGTGTCTCTCCGCAGCACGGATCTCTACAATTATCACTGGGTACACCGAATGTACATTCAGCGTTTCGCTGGCGCACTCCAGCAGCTGAAGGAGGCTGATAACACTGACAAGGAGAAGTTGCAGAGGGACAACGTGCACCGTGCGCTTCTCGCGGGATCCACGTTTGTTGGCACGAAACTACTCGAGCCATTTTATGCAACAATTGGCCTGCGTAATTACCTCGCGCCTCACGCAATGCTTGTTGACCACGAAGGCGTGGTTCGGTGGCTGAGTGCTGGCTGCCCCGACAACTTCGAACGGATGCACTTCCCTTCTTTGCTCTCCCAGTTGGAAACGGAATTCTACAAAGCACGACGCTGAGGACTGCTAGGCAGTCGGCGGGCGGAATGACTGCTCAATTGGGGCTGGGGCCTGACCTGGGTGAAGAGTGACAAGCAATGACGCACTGGAGTGGAAGGTTGAATGCCTCTTTTTGTTGTTTTGTTTTGTTTTTTCTATTGCATGGCACCTGTCGATGCATCTGCGGCGATTCTCACATACAACAGTTTTTCTAACACACACACATGCGCGCGAGCGCTGAGAAAAAAAAAAGAAATAACATTCATGTGTTGGCAACGTCGTCATTGCGCACGGAGCGAGTAAACCGGAACGCATGGCGTACGCAGGTGGAACAGCACATTTGCGGTTCAATGAGTAAAAACGTGACAGTCGACCCCTGCAGAGTGCCTCATGCGTCGTTGCCGTTGCTTTCACGGTGGTCACCATGAGCCGTCACGTGCGTGCTAACAAGCTGTTTATCCTTTTTTTTTTTTCATGCATGTAAATGAGCGCACCGGCGCGTATCGTCACAGTTCTCACTCTTTCAACCTTTCCTCTCCCCTTGTGCACTCTTTAGATTATTTTCTCTCCACCGTGTCTGCGTTCCCTCTCACTCTTTCGCAGGAGGGTGAAACAGCAGAGCGATGTCAACAGTGCAGGCATTTTTTAAGCAGCGTCAAAAAGACCAGTTGAGCGGCAAGTCGGCTGCTGAGACGATTGCTGCTCTCCGTGGTGAGGGCAGCCAACCTGCGTTTCAGTATGCCCACGTCGCTGTTCAGGGATGTTGTCACGGTGAGCTGACGCGCATCTACGACGCATGTGCCGCGCATGAGGCGGAGACTGGCAAGAAGATCGACTTTTTGATTTGTTGTGGAGACTTCCAGTCCATCCGAAACGGCCGCGACCTCTCGTCAATGGCTGTTCCCGATAAGTATAAGGTGCTTGGTGACTTCTCCCAGTACTTCAGTGCTGACGACTCGCGTAGACCCAGCAAGGTGGCTCCCTACCTCACGATTTTCGTTGGAGGCAACCACGAGAACTCCGACTGGCTGGCCGAGGAGAGTTATGGTGGGTTTTTGGCTCCCAACATTTACTACCTGGGCCACTCTGGTGTGGTTGAGGTTGAACTACCCGTCTCGTCCACAGCTGGAGAAGGGAAGAAGCCGCCGACTGGGGTTGTGGTGGTTGGCGGTCTTAGTGGCATCTTCAAAGGAAACGATTACGATCGACCGTATCCACCACGGCCGTACGCGCAAAGCGAAAATGGTAAGCGGTCCGCCTACCACATTCGTCGCATCGAACAAGAAAAGCTCGAGGCGTTTGTTGCCACTGTGGCCCGTGAGCGGCACGCTGGTGGAAATCGAACGACGGCTACTGCCACGTCATCGACCCAGCCAATGACGGCGCCGCTGGTGGACATTTTTGTTTCGCATGACTGGCCCGTCGGTATCACCAAATTTGGTGATGAGGAACAGCTGCTGCGGTACAAGCCGTTCTTCAAGGACGATATCGCGCACCACGCACTCGGCAATCCCCACACGCTAAGCTTTTTGAAGGCAGCGCGACCGCGTCATTGGATAGCTGCCCATTTGCACTGCTTCTTTACCGCACAGGTGCCCGTGACAATACCCCCTGCTCAGCTAGCTAGCAGTGAGGACGGCGTCACCAACCCGGTGGCGGCAGTGGGTGGCGCACACGGTACGACCTCCTTTGTTGCCCTCGACAAGTGCGCCAAGGGCAAGGGCTTCTTGGACTTTATCGATGTTCCGATTCACTGGAGCGAATCTCAAACGTCTCTGCAGGCCGTCCCTTCTAAAGAACAACTTCCGCGACTGCGGCGGCACCCTGCCTGGGTGGATATATTGTGCCTCTCGCACCCATTTCTCGCGCAGAATGCAGTCGGCCACAACGGTTTCACTGCCGCCGCAGCGGTGGATGCGCTGCGCCGGGACACCGTGTCAAGCCCACCATCGCCGGAAGCGTTGTATGCGAAGAATACAGCGGCGCTGCTGTCTGCGCTACATCTCAGACCCGCCTTGCCTCTTCAAGGCACGTGCGCTGACCGCGGTGCAGCCCGCGACCCGCCATCGCAGCCGTTCAAGGGTGAGGTCGCGGCCGATCCAGGCCCTCTGTTTCGTCCCCCATGGCGCACACACGGGCTGCGCCACACACAGCAACCCCCAACGGTCAATCAATCACCGCCCAATTCCTCACCACCGTCACAGTGTGTCCACTCAGCTCCCAACGCCGCGAAAACAAACGTATCTGCGCCGACCGCCGCGCCGTCGCCGGCGATGGCAAAGGATGCTTTCGAGGATGTGGGGGACTCGCCGTGGGTCGTCGACCTGGGGCCAGGCTCTTCGTGAAGGAAAAGTTGAGTAGAAAAAAGAATGAGCAACACACGCAAAAAACGAGTCACTAACCGGGTGTGTTTGCATGCCAAAAAAAAAAATGGACCGGCGTCACCTTGCGAATAAAAAGAAATAAACACATATACAAAGTTTCAATGACTGTCAGCGCTACAGCAAACGCGCGCCACGTGACACACTCACCTTCGGTACTTGTCACTTGCGTTGTCATGCTCCTGGTTGTGGTGTGGGCTTTCCGCAACTCGTGTGCCTCATCGCGCCGTTCAACCTCCCACGCGCACTCTCTCCCTCTCTCTCTCCGTCATTTTTCAAACCCTGTCACGAACGGATTCCCTTTTCTTACCGCGCCTTGTCTAGCAAGCAAGTCCTAGCTAAAAACTGCTGACCTCGAGGAGCTCTCACTTGGCAGTCTTGACAGGAACGACGCTTTTTTTTTCCCCTTCTTCTTCTCTCATCCCATTCCGCATCGTGAAGCGAGAAAGAGGAAATAGAACGTAGGTAAGCATATACCCATCAGTGTTCGTGGTTTGGCTGAAAACGAAGGTGTAAGAGAGAAAAAAGAGACAGCACTTCATCGTCTTGCGCGTTCGTGAGTCGATCTCGCGCGTCTCTCTAACCCCTGCACGTGAACGTGCGCGTGTCTGTGTGTGCGCGCGTGGGCGGTTCTCTCTTGGCCAGTTTACTGTGTTTTTTTTGTTTCTCTTGTATCATTAACAAAGGGAGACGGGTAGAAACGGTGCATACGTTCAGCGACTCACATCTTCAATCGCCCCCGGTGTTCACCCTTTCTCTCCCTCAGCTTTTTTTCTCCACTTCGCTTTCGCTTGTTTACTGGTAACACAGTAATCGGCAAGTGTACGAGTGTTTTCCTCTCTTCATTTGTTTTCTGTTTGTTTCTTCTTCTTTTTTTTTTTTTGCGGTGTGAAGCAACCTCTTTGCTGACTCTCTGTCTCTTCCTTCCTTGTCTCTCTGTGTTGCTTTTTTTTTTTTGCATCTCCCTTCTTGTTATCATCAGACTGATTGTCTCTCTTCTCACTCGCTGAGATCGGGGACGACTCTTTCCGCCTTGTGATTGCCGTTGTTGTCGCACTCCCCTCATCCTTGTTTGTGCTTGGTGTTGTGCACGCCGTACGTGCTCACTCACTCACTCACTCGCTCTTATTACAGGGCTGAACGGACAGTGATTAGGTCAGGGTGTCAAAAGTCGAGTGGCACACCTATCGCCAAAAGCAGGAGCGAACAGGAAGACCTTGTAGAATAAGAACGGTCCAGCCGCTGTCTCACGGACAGCCACGGAAGAGGGACATCAAAGCACATCACAGCAAACAAGAGAGACTACACGAGTCACGCGGTTCTGTGCTCTCCTTTCAGAGGGCCTTTTCTTTTCTCCAGTCCCGCTGCGACATGTTCGAGCCCGGTAGCGATGGTGCAGCGGCGGTTCCCATGAGTGCGTGGTCTGTGCATGCCGCCACGTCACCTTCCCGCCGCTCCCCCTCAGCGGCGGTGGGGTTGTCCAGTGGCAGCCCCGCCAGCGCCGCCGTCGTGCCGAGCGTCATTTCCGCCGGTGGCGTGCTTTCCGCAGCCTCAGACGGTGCCCCTAACGTGAACGGCGGTAGCGGTGGTGCAGTGGATGGAGTACTGAGCGGGGGCGGTCCGATGGCCTCACCCCCTGTCGGCGCCGCATCAATGCCGCACGCGCCAAACCACAGTCCCGCGGGGCTGGCCACAGACGACGAGGAACCTGAGCTAGACATGTTCGACATTGAGTTGCAGCGTGAGTTCCAGAGTAAAGTAACCCCTCCCGCCGCGTTTCCTGCCGGCGTCAATGCCGCGTGTGTCAGCCCCCCAACCGCAGGGCTGGGTAGTGCACCCTTCACCACTGGCAACGGTCGGTGGTCTGCCCAGGCGGGATCCACAGCGCGTGGTCCCCATTCCTCTAGCCCGCGAAGCGCCAGCGCCGCCGTCGAAAGCAGCAGCAAGCAGTTCGCCTCGCTCGCCGACATGTGTCAGACATCCAACTTCCTGGAGAGACGTGAGGACGTGCAAAGACTTGTGCATCGCCTCGCCATGACGATCCACAACGAAATGCACGTGGCACTCGACCACGGGGTGCTTGTCACGGTCACCGGCCACAACAACGGCGCAGGCTCCGCCGTCGATGGGCTCAGTCAGAGGGGCACACCTGTTGTCTCTCCACCACCACCTGCCCCTGTCGCACTTGGTTCTGCGGCGCGTTCGTTCGAGCACGACGTGCACCTGGTGAACCTCGTCGTGAGTGAGGTGGCGCGACGTTACGCGAATGCCGCACCAAGCCCCAGCTCGCCACGCGCAGGTCTGAGCGCGCTCGGCGCAGCGCCAGCCGCCGCGCCAACGGCCTCACGCGACGCCTTGAGTAAAAATGGCAGGAGTCACTGCGCACGACAGGCGGGTGCCCTTCAATCGCCCACCAGTGCAATGCGTGGTCAGCCGCTCTCTCAGGCACACAGCCACCGCGGCGCGGCCGGTGCACAGACACTTCACCCGACGCCCCAACAGCCGCAAGTGCGCCGCGATTACATGAGCGGGCGCAGCACCATCGACACAGAGGTGAACGACTCACTCGGCCGCATTCACGCCTCGAGCGTGCTGCCACACCACAGCCACTTTCAGCCGAACGGCGCCAGCTCCGTCATCTCACCGCAGCCATTCCACGAACCCGTACAGCGGCCAGGCAACCCGTACCCGGGCATCCACAGCCACTCGCGCGCACCTGCTGTGCACCCCGGCGTGAACCTCTCCGACCTACCCCGCGTCGCACTGCTCCACACGCGCGACGCACCGACAGCACGCGCAGGTGTCGGGGCCGGTGTGGCGGTCAGTCGGGCGGGTATGGTCTCACGCGTCGCGGCCAGCGCTGCCGAGCACCTCACAGCCTGGGACACGCGGTCGAACCACTCCACCGCCACCACGGCGCGCAGTGAGTCGGGCGTGCAGTGCCCACGCGCGGTGAAGCCGGAGGCGTCTTCGACGCACGCCAAGACATCGGGTCCGCGCAACCGCACCGGCAAGAACATTGTGCCCAGCGACCGGTCCGCCTTCTCGGAGTGCTCCGGTGGCGAGACGCGCAGCAGCTTCCACTCACAGATGAACTCCACGTTCCGCCACAACCACTCCTCTTCCACTTGCCGAACGGCGGACACGTCGGTAAGCGGGGCGATGCCCACGGTGACGATCACCCCATCCAGCTTCACAGCCGGTGCGGGTGGCCGGGGACCCGTGGTAGGCCAAGGAAGCGCAGCAATGAACGTGGCCGGAGCGAAGGACGAGCTTCACGCCCCTTCTTGACCGCGACTACACCGCACTATGAGAATTCGCAGGGGAAAACCTGTGTACGATCAAGAAGGAAAAAAGAAAGCCTTGCGAGAGCAGTCCGGGGCAGTGTCAAAGAGCAACGAGAAAGAGAGAGAGAGAGAGAGAGCATACCGTGCCTATGGCTTCGTGCGCACCACAAGATGCGAAAATAAAACAGAAGAGGTAGCGTAGAGATTTGGTCCTCTTCGCCGAGCGTCCACGAGGGCATCAAAGCAAAAAAAGAACGCGAAGTGTGACGCGCACCTCGCTTACTCACATCTATGGTGATATCGTGCCAAGTGCCGTGCCGAGGCGATACAATTGGGTTGCAAGAAGGGCTCATGTACCAGTGTCGGGCACTCGCCTGCTGTCATTCCGGCCGAGCGTCATCTGTCTTCAGCTGGACGGGGTGAGGGCTTTTTCTGCCTTTTCTTTATGTTTTTTCTTCCAAATGTTCTCTTCTCCTTTTTCCCCTTTCGCGTGGCGGTTGTTTTTGTTTTTGCTGTTGCAGTTATTGGACCACGCATTGCGCGATTTGGGTCACGATGTTCTCTTTCCGACTCAATTCCCAAGTTTTTCCCTCGTCTTTGTACAGAGGCTGATCATTGTTCTTGTTTTGCTTCACTTTTAGTTTTTCTTTGCTTCTGTTGACGATGTTTTTTTTTTTTTCAATGTTCGCACCGTTTTGAGTGGCGCAGTGAGCGCGATGCTCTTTCCGTTTTTCATTGTCCCTTCAAGCGCACGGAGGTATGTGTGTGCATAGTTGAACAGAAGCACGTCAATGCAGTACCAGACGAGAGAGAGAGAGGTGGGGTAGTTCTCAGGGAAAGAAAAAAAGGGGTACCTCAGTGCGACTCGGCTCGAAAGTGAATGCCGCGTACCTTACGGAGGACGTCTCTCACGCGCTTTCTGTTCGAGTGTCGTCGATTTCTCTTGCTCTTGTGCCTGCACATATGTTTGTTGTTGTTGTTTCTCTACGGAGGACATCAGCGTCACGGCTCATCTGGGAATCAGTTTTCGATCTGCAGCGGCGACGTTTTATCCGCTCAGTGTCATTTATGTTTCAAGTTAGGTTGTTGGTATTGTTGTTGTTTTACTCTTTTTTTTTTCTTCACGTGGGTGCGTGTGCCCGCTGCTGTGCGGAGGGGAGACACACGACTGTTCTTTCCTACGGGCGATGTTATGACGTGTCGTGTTTAGGCTGTAGTTGGACTATTTGATTTTGCTCGTTCCCTCTTGTTTTTTCCTCCTTTGTTGTTCTGTTTGAACTCCTGTCTTCACTTTATTTTACCAAAACATCTAAAACCAAAAAAAGCGCAACCTGGGAAAGTGAATGCCCACATGGAAGCACGACAAGGAGACTGTTGATGCGGCGTGTAGGCAGTGGGTGTGTAAGATTTCAACACACGCACGCACACACACACACACACACTCGCCGCATGTGTACGTCTCCTTGGTACTCCAGGCATTCGATTTCATTCTTGGGAGCACGTTAGACCAAGAAAGACGAGGTGCGCACGAAGGAGGGAAGGCAGCCGTCTCCCGTTGTCCAACCCTCAGCACATTGTACGCGTTGTGGCACCGTCTCGGTTGTCACCACAAGAGAATTTAAAAAAAAGGTGGAAACGGTCATTGTGGCACCACACATCCTCTTACTCACCTTTCTCATCTTTCCCAATCTCTTTTCTCTCTCGTTGTACGCCCCTCACCGTGCTCTCGCCCACTCCATTCTGTACTGGCGTGCGTGCTTGTGCACCGTCCAGCTACAGGTATCACTGCATTCTTGGTTTTTCTCTCTCTCTCTCTCTCCCTCTCACACGCACAGACGCACGTCGCGATGTCCTCGGTGGCCAAGCGGATGCTGGAGAAGATGGGTTGGAAGGAAGGTGAGGGCCTCGGCAAGGACCGCGAAGGCGTTAAGAGCTACGTCAAGGTCGTGCGCCGTGACCCGAAGAGCGCGGCCGGTCTGGGGCACATCGCAGACCCAAACACAGGCACGAACCTCAACACCGCCCACGCCATTGAGTTGGACGCGATGTACAACGAGCTGCGCGAACGCAAGGCACGCAAGCGAACGCGTGCAAGCAGTGATGACGACGATGAGGAGGGTAGCGCTGATGACGGGCGAAAGAAGCACGCCGGCCGCTCCTCTTCCTCCTCTAATAACAGCAAGGACAGTGAGAGTTCAAGTGACAGCAGTAGTAGCAGCCGCAGTGATGATGACGAAGAGGGTAATCGTCGAGGTGGGAGCCGAGTGGACGTCACGACGCTTTCCGACGCTGAACTCTTCAAGCGCTGTGGTGGTGTGCGTCTGGGCCGCGCGGGGCGCCACCGCTTCTTTTCTGGCAAGTTGGCGCGCATTGACGCCAGTCACCGGAGCTCAAACCACGGTAAGCGCGAGTCGAGCACCTCAGACTCGGAATGACCGGTTTGCATCCAGGGAAATCTGCGCAAGCCGGGAGGCATCAAGGGGAGGGCGGCGATTGTTTTTTTCTTGCTAGAGCTGGTCGAAGAAAGACGTTCAGTGCGCGTCTATTGATGCCACTATTGTAAAGACGCGACGGCCACAGTCTTGGTGATTAATCAACTAAAGTGGGGAGAGGCACGTTTAACAATGGCGCTCACTCCGAGTCTCCCACCACCACCCCCCTCCCTCATTTCTTCTCTCAAGCGAATTAACCCACCGCGTGAAACAGAAGTTGATCATGCACACGGTCAGACAAAAGCATGCGCACAAAGGTGTCCCATGTTCTCTCTTTCTCCCCTTGTGTCGATCACCATCAGCGCAATTCGCATCCTTGCCTCGAATAGAGTTCCCATCGTGAGACGCAGCACGGGCTCCTTCCTGCTTCACTGTGCCAGTGGCGTCACCGCCCTCCGTTAAGCATGACCCTCCTCAACAGCCCCCTGTCTCCTCTCCTCTCTCCCTCCATCCGTGACAAGAAAACACACGTACACAAACAGGTTCACACACACACACACCGCTCACGGCTTGTCATGTTACTCTGGCGGTCAGCACCGCAGTCCCTGGCGTCTCGCGCCACCGTGGGTTCATCGAGACACGCGATGACGTCGTTGTGGATGACCGCGCACTGCACACCTTGCCGTGCCTTGGTGCTGTCATCCCCACTGCTCGCGGTGAAGAAAATGGTACGGAAAAAGAAACTCGTGCGCCGGCGCGGTGCGGCCCCCGTCCGTGCAGCCCAGACAACCGTCATCAGCGAGCACCAGGCGGCGCCTCTGCGTTCGCCACCAGCGGCGGCACCGCCCAGCACGCCGTCTGCTTCACCTGAACCGATCCCGACGCCGCCGTCGCCGCGCGCCACCACCCCTGCCGGTGCGGACACCGGTGTGCTTGCCCCACTGTCGCGGCGCCTCGACAAGCTGACGGAGATGGCTCACCAGCTTGAACGATCACTGCGTGCCTGCTCAGAAGCCACCGGGCTCGCCCAGCGGCAGCTCACCGTGGTGGACCGGCGCGTGTTGACGCTGGAGCAATCCACAGAAGCCTTGCAGGCGAGTCTCGCTGCGGTCCAAAGAAGCGTAGGTGAGGTGGTGCTGCAGCAGCGCAATACGGAGCTTCTCGTGCGGCAGATGGAGACCCGTGTATTGCACGGTGGTGAGGCTGCACAGCCGGCGGTTGGAAAAGGAAAAGGCAACGAGGTGGGCACCAGTGATGGCTCTAAGCCAGGCAGTGCCACGTGGGAGCTGATGACGGAAGAGGCGCTGCCGGCGCGGGTGAGTGCGCTCATTCAGGCGGCCGTGGAGAAGGCAGTATCCGATGCCCTCTTGCGCAACGGCAGCGGCACGACGCGGGGCAGTGGTGCCACAGCTCCACCGCATTCGCATCACGACGCCTCCTTGACGAGGCTGTCTGCTGACGTGGCGAAGCTGCGGGAAACAGTGACGCAGCTCTCCCTCGACCACTTGGCTCTGCAGCGCGTCGTACCGGCTGTGGTGGCGGAGATCACCTCCCGCACCGACCAGGACAAGCAGGCCGGTGCCGGCTCTGGTGATGGTAGTGGTGGTAGCGGTGGTCTGATCAGTCAGGTGGCCGCGCTGGTGCACGCAACCGCGTCCAGGCCGCAGAAGGATGTGACGGGCGCAACCGTGCCCCACGGCGAGCGCATCGTTGTGCGTAACGTGCCACGCAGCCTCAGCGCCGCGGAGATGCGTGCGTTGTGCAGCGCCAAGCTCGGTCCCGGTGGTGCGGGTCGTATTCTCTCCTGCGCGGTGGCGCCACACACGCTGCCGCCTTCTTTACAGCCGTCCTCACGGCGTGCGGAGCAGGAGGGAAGCACGGAGAAGACGGGAGGCATGACGGACGCGGTTGGGCTGCCACGGGCGGCGTCACTCGCACGCGTAGCGATTGTGCCCGGCAGCAAGGTGTTCGAGGTGGTGTTTGACTCCGCCGCCACGGCAAGCCGCGCACTGGTCGCGCTCAACCGAACTGCTCTTCGACCAGCCGCGCACCTGCCATCTCAGCCGCTCGTGGCCGAACCCGCCGTCTCCGCCGAACTTCTCGATGCGTGGACACGCGCGACAACGCCGGCCGGTGGCGGACCGGAGAAGGCGTCCTCGTGATGTCCCCTTTTCTCTCGTGCACACAGCCGTCTCTGTTTCCATTCACCACGGTTGCGTGGCGGTTGGGATGGCGCATCTCTGTCCGATCGGCTCACGAACTGCCGAGCCGCCTCCTTCTCTTTCCTTTCCTTTTGTTTTGCTTCCTTGGCCGTTACGCAGAGGTGTGTGAGTGGCGCACAACAAAAAAAAAGGAAAAAGTGTTTATGTGTATTCATGAATACCCTCGGAGAAGTAGCAGGTGCCTACGCGCGTGGAATGGCCCTAGATCGTCCACTGAATCCCACCGAGTGTGTGTGTGCATCGTCTTCCCTCTGACAGTACCAATGTCGACACCTTCTCACATTTCTTCTCCTTCTCTCACCACCTCTTCCTGCGTCACTCTGCCTCTCGTCTCATCACCTTGGAAAAGCACAAAAAGAGAAGCAAACCAGCGAAGAAAAACGAGGGAGAGATCTGTCGCCGGCCACACTTGCCTGAAAGACAGATTGAACGCTACCCTTCTTCTTCATTCTCTTTAGTTACTGTTGTTTTCTATTTGGAGTCACCGCGCGCACATACACACACACTGAGGCCTCTGACGCTTCCTCCCCTCATTCCCCCTTTTTGAGTGAGCTTGCGTGTTTTCGTTGGCTTCGAGGTGGGCTCCTCTGCCTTCTCTGTTTTACTCGTTGTGCCGCTCTCTCTCTCTCTCTTTCTTTCTCTCTCGCACACATCATGAGCAAGAAGGCGCAAGCAGCAGAGAACGTCAAGGTGTTGGTACGATGCCGTCCGCTGAGTGAGAAGGAGCTCGGCAACGGCCACAAGAGTTGCGTGGACATGGACCTCGTGAACCACTCCGTGGCCGTCAAGTCCCTCGTAGGTGAAGCAGACAGGTGGACGTTCGACGCGGTCATCAACAACACCTTCTCGCAGAAGGACATCTTCACGCAGTTTATTCTGCCGCTGGTCGACTCTGTGCTCGAAGGCTTCAACGCCACCGTGTTCGCCTACGGCCAGTCAGGCTCTGGCAAGACCCACACCATGACAGGTGTCATGGGGGATGCCGAGATGGAAGGTGTCATCCCGCGGTGCTTCAAATACATTTTTGACCACATTCAAGCGAACCAAGAATCAAGCAGCCGCCACTACAGCATGTACGTCTCCTTCGTCGAGCTTTACAACGGCAAGGTACGTGATCTGCTGGCCAAGCAGCAGGTGGCGCTTGATGTGCGGGAGAGCAAGGACCACACCTTCTTTGTGCAGGGCGCCATTGTGCCCCAGGTGAAGTTTCCGGAAGAGATCATCCAGCTCATGGAGGAGGGCACGGAGCGGCGCCGCACGGCGTCCACCGAGCTGAACTCCGATAGCTCACGATCACACTCGCTTTTCACGCTCGTCTTAGAATGCACCGAGACCCTCGAGGACGGCTCCGCACGCTCCGTCACGAGCAAGTTGAACCTCGTCGACCTCGCCGGCTCTGAGCGGCAGGGCAAGACCGGTGCCACGGGCGATACGCTCAAGGAGGGCTGTAACATCAACTTATCGCTCTCTGCACTGGGTACCGTGATTGACTCGATTGTCAAAGGGGCCAAGCATATTCCCTTTCGTAGCAGTGGTCTCACGATGCTTCTGAAGGACTCGCTCGGCGGCAATAGCAAGACCATCATGTTCGCCAACATCAACCCTAGTGAGCGAAACTTGTCTGAGACCGTGTCGACCCTCCGCTTCGCCGACCGTGCGAAGCAAATCAAGAACAAGCCCGTCATCAACATGGATAGCAAGGACCAGCGCATTGCAGAGCTGACAGAAATCGTCGAGGAGCTGCGCGAGAAGCTGAAACGATACGAGACGGAAGGCACGGAGGGCCTCGAACACGAAGTCGAAGCGCTCCGGGAGAAAGTCGGTGAGCTCGAAATGACCGTCGACAACGCCGTCAAGGGGCGCGAGGCCGACGCCATCGACCACGAAAATGAGCGCGCCCGCCTCGCCGCCGACCGCCGTGACGCGACAAGCCGCATCGCTAGCCTCGAGGAGCAGCTCGCCCAGCTGCGCAACGATCTCCAGGTGGCCGAGTCCACCGCAGAGGATCAGCGAATGCAGCGCGAGGAGGTGCTTCAGCTGTGCGCGACCTTCCTTGAGCGCAAGGAGCCGATCCCTAACGTGGACGTCTTGGCGACGCTCTTCAAGGGATTCTCCCGCGGGGCCAGCGGGCCGGAGCTGGCGCAAGCACAGACGCAGGTTCAGACCCTCACCGCCGAGAACAAGGCTCTCAAGCGTGACCTCAAGGCCGTCCGCAAAGACCTGGAGCAGCAGATGCTCGATGGCCAGGACAAGACCAGCAAGCTCGAAGCGCGCCTCAAAACAATGCGAACGGAGCTTCAGGCCGCGCAGGAGGCTCTCGCCGCCAACGGCGTCGATCCGGCTTCGGTGACTGCCTCGGCTGCGGCAGCGAGTGAGATGTCATCCATGGTCGAGGACTATGCCAAGCGACAGGACGAACTCCTGGCCGCCGTGAAGCTGGACGACAACGGCGCCGCTGCCATGAAGCTTCTGCGCGAGGAGAACGAGGGCCTCCGCAAAAAGCTGGCGAGCCAGCCAAAGATCGCGGCGTCAGCGCCGAATCCTGCGCAGGCGGCGGCTTCCGCCGCAGAACTGGAGGAAGAGCGCAAGCAACGCGAGGCCGCGGAAGCGGCGAAGCAGAAGTTACAGGCGGAGGTCCGGGCGTTGCGGGATGAGCGAACGGCGGCGGAGTCGCGTGCGGTGGAGGCCGAGGCGAAGATTCAGGAGGTCACGAGCGACTTCCAGCGGCAGCTCAAGGAGGCGAGCACGAGTGTGGACGAGGTGACGCGTCTGGAGAGCCGACTGCGCGAGCGTGCCGACCAGCTTGACCAGATGCGGTCGCTGCTCGACAAGCAAAAGGCGCTCATCGTGAAGAGCAACGAGAAAGTGGACTTCTTTCAGCAGCAGCTCAAGGAGGCCAACGCGGCCGTCGAGGCTGTCGAGCAGCGCTACCGCGGCATGCTCGAAGAGAAGGACGCCAGCTTCCAGAAGGCCATCAACAAGCGACTCGAGGAGTACACCCAGGAACGCAACCGCGAGCTAGATGACAAGTGTCACAGCAACAAGAAGTTGAAGAAGAAGATTCAGAAGCTGACTGAGCAGGTCGTGCAACTAGAGGAAGAGTACGACAAGAAGGTGATTGAGTGTGAGGACCTTCGCAACGCCCTGGGTGAGCAGAAGGTGGAGCAGATGAGGCTGGCGCGCCGTCTCGAGGTCGGTGACGACGACCGCGTAGAGGTGATGGAGAAGAAGGAGCAAATCCAAAATGCACTGGAACGGGCCAAGGAGGAGCGCAAGCGCAAGGCCGATCTCTTTGCCATGGGCGAAGTGAAAAATGCCAAGTTTCAGTAGTAACCTCGCCGGAGGGTTTTGGGGGGTTCGTCTTGCTCTTCTTTGTCTCTTTTTCTTGCGTATCATCTCGACTTCTTCTTCCGGCGCTGTCGCTATTCAGTCCCGCGACACTGATGTCTATACACACACACACATTCATCACAGCCGTGGAGATTAGGCGGATCTTTTCGCCTTTGCCCATCACTGCGCATGTCAGCCACCATCACTTGTGAAGGAGAACGCTGCTATCACGGTCATGTATATGTCGAACGGCGAGTTGGTCAGCTGCTGCCATTGCTGTTGTTATCGTCGTCGCAGACGTCCTCCTTTTTTCCCCCGTGAACGGTTCTACATGTTGCGCACTTTTTCTTCTTCTTTTTCGTCCCTCAGTCGCATGCATGTGAATACTCTATTTTTGGCACGACAGCTCTCTCTCCCCTACTCACCGTGGTTTTTGAGATCCGTGCGTTTTGTGTGAGTGGGTGGGTATGTGTACCGTTCACTTATATGAGATACGACGGGGGAGGGAGAGAACCGCCATCCGGCGCAACCATTCGGAATTCTCGTTTTTTTTTGTTGTTTGTTTCCTTCCTCTCTTCTTCTTTTCGTCTTTTCTCTGTACTTTCACACACACTTCTTCTTTTTTTCTTTTATTGCAACCCTGTCTCTTTTTGTTTTTATCGGTTTGAATGTTTACTTGTCCCTCAATGCGGTTTCTTGTCACCGGCGGTTCTGATACCTTTTCATACAATGTCTATTCTCTTTCCTGTGTGTACGTATGTTTCCTCTTTGGTGTCCCTGCTTGTCTTTTTGACTTGTCTCAGGGACCCTGCCGATGATGAAAATACACACACACACACATACGCACGCACACCTTGTGCGGAACGCAGTGGAAGGCATCTCAAAGTACTCTGGCAAGGAGAAAGAGTAGTGTTAAAAGAGCAAGGACATCGGCAGTCGCAGACGCATAATTGATGTTGTGGCTCTGTGGAGATGTGGTTCTCGCCAGTAAACGGCATCACCCCTCACGGATTTTGCTTTAGTGTGCACATGCGTCGTCAAGCCGCGCTGGTTTGTCGACGTCCGTCACAGCGCTGGTCGCTGGTGTGGTGCAACAGACGAGGGATGTGTACGCTCACATCACCCCTTCTTTTTTCATTGGTTGTCGAACAAGCATGCTCATCCTCCTCCCCCCCTCCCTCTCTCTCTCTCTCTCTCTCTCTCTCTCTTTCTGTGCATTTCTTGCCGATAGCAAACAATCTACCACAGAACGTCCATTACACTTAACGTACACTCAGCCTCCTCTTCTTTTTGTTTGCTGTTGATCACAATGGTTGTCTGCGTCACATTTTACCTGCGACTCAAGACCGAGGAGGACTCCGCCAAGTTTCTCGCCGAGTTCAAGAAACTCCAAGCTTACTGTGTAGCGAACGAGCCTGGCACGCTGTGCTACGAGCTGCACGAGTGCTTTTCTGACGCTGAGGAGAGCCCTGACGGCAAGCCGTTTCTTATTCCCAATGCTTTCCAGGTGATTGAGCGGTACAACAGCCCTCGTGAACTGCACGAGGTGCACTTCAAGAGTGACACCTTCGGAAAGTTCTTTCAGTTTCTCGGCACCCTCGACATTGCGGAGAAGAAGCTGAATGTGTATGAGAATGCGCAGTCACAGGCGAAGCTCAATGCCATGCCTCAGCCATCAGAAATGGAGAGCCCTAAGCAGGAGCTGCTGAAGAAGGGCATTCTCGTCTTTGGTGGTGCGCGACCGGGTGCGTCGCCGCTCTACGTGGAGGCCGCCGAGGCGCTGGGTGTGTACATCGCCACCAAGGCACGGCGCCCCCTTGTGTACGGCGGCGGCACGGTCGGCGTGATGGGTGCCATTGCCCAGAAGGTGCAGCAGGAGAAGGGCTCTGTTGTCGCTATCATCCCCGAGGCCTTGAAGCCACGCGAGGCCTCCGGTGACATGATCGGTGACCTCATCTACTACACAGGTACCATGTCTGAGCGCAAGAGCATCATGTTCAGCCACGCGGACACTGTCATCGCACTGCCGGGTGGCATCGGCACCTTTGACGAGCTGCTCGAGGTCATGACGCTGTTCCAGCTGAACGCCTACCGCCCACGTATCGGCATCTGCAATGTGAACAACTTCTTCGCGCCCTTCCTCCAGATGCTTCAGCACCTCGTGAAGGAGGGCTTTCTGGAGGCCAAGACACTGGAGAGCGTGGTTGTGCGCGAAACCGTTGAGGAGCTGATGACAGCACTCGAATCCTTTCAGCCTCCTGTGAGTGCTGCTTCCGCGCTTGTGTGGAACGGCCGTCCGTAAGAGAAAAGAGGAAAAGGTGGTCTGCGAGCACCTTGAACGCTGGCACTGCACACACAGACACAAGCATGGAGACGTGCACCGAGCACGAAAACGTCTATTCAGCTGGCTTTGGCCGTCTCTCAATCTCTCCCGTTTTTCTTTTTCGTGCTTCCTTTATTTTTTTTCAAAGGGAGATGTCATGACACCGTCACTGACCCACTATTATTCTTATTGTGTGTGGTTTCTTTTGTTTTCCGAGCGCTGTCCCACATGGGCCTTCTCGTCACTCCCTCATCCCACTCACTTCGTCGAGTGCACGGTTCACTCAGCCAAGGAGGCTAGGGGGAGGGGGTGGGGGGTCAGCGGTCAGCCACGACAGCGGCAAGAAACACCCACACACCCACACACACAAAAAAAAAAAAAAGCGTGCGCGTGTACACAAAAGAAGCTCGGCAGGGGCACTTTGGTTTGCTTGTCTAACAGTGACACCTGCTTCGTTATTCGGCTGGGGTGTTGGCGAGCACCTTGATTGCTCCTCATGGGGAATGCCTTTCCTCCATGCCCAACTTCCGCCCCTTTTTCTCCCGTTGTGATTCTGCGAGCACACCGTCTGCAGCTCGCGAGCGGTTGCCCACCCACGTCCACACACGCGCGTACCCGGTCATACCTTTCGTTTCCTCGCTCCTCAACGGTCACCTCGTGTTTGCTTTTCTCTCTCTCTCTCACACACACACATTATCGTAAACCTGCACATCTGCGTGGTGCTCAGTTCTCTCACTGCGAACAAAGAAAAAAAGTCAATCAAGCGTGTCACGTAAGCCGTCATCGACGATTGCAGGTTCCATTCACCGCAACATGGCGTCTCTCACGAACCTCCCTGCGCTCCCCCAGGGGCTGACCTACGACGATGTGCTGCTCATTCCGCAGCGCAGTCCCGTCCGTTCACGCAAGCAAGTCAGTACCACGACGAAGCTTTCGCGCAACATCACGCTTCGCATTCCCGTTGTCGCCAGCAACATGGACACCGTCACGGAGCACCAGACCGCCGTGGCCATGGCGCGCGAGGGTGGCATCGGCATTCTCCACCGCTTCTGCTCTGTGGAGGAGCAGTGTGCAATGGTCCGCAAGGTGAAGCGCGCGCAGTCTTTTATGATCGAGGACCCCCGCATGATTCTGGAATCGGCGACCAAGGCTGAGGCCATGGAAGCCTTCAACTGGAGCGGTCGCAAGGGCGGTGTCAACTGCCTGATGGTCGTCGACAGCTTCGAGTCGCGCACCCTGTGCGGTGTCATTGCCCGCTCCGACCTTCTGTTCGCCAAGGATGAGGAGACGGTGAGTCGGTTCATGACGCCCCGCAACCGCGTCGTGGTCAGCACGAACAACAAGATCACCCTGGAGGAGGCTCGCGCGCTGATGCAGCAGAACCGCTGCAGCAACATCCCCATCGTCGACGAGCATGGCCATCTCAAGGCCCTGATCACTCGCTCGGACCTGGTGAAGCTCGCGAAGAACCAGGTCGCCTCGCTCGACTCGCGCAGCCGCCTGCTTGTCGGCGCCGCCATCGGTGTGAAGCACGAGGACCACGTTCGCGCGGCGGCCCTCATCGAGGCTGGCGCTGACGTCCTCGTGGTGGACATTGCGCACGGCCACAGCGACATTTGCATCGACATGGTGCGCGCGCTCAAGAAGAACCCTCGCACGAACAAGGTGGATATCATTGCGGGCAATATCGCCACCGCAGAGGCGGCGAGGGACCTCATCGAGGCTGGCGCGGACGGTCTGAAGATTGGCGTCGGTCCGGGAAGCATCTGCATCACGCGCCTCGTCGCTGGCTCCGGCGTGCCTCAGCTCTCCGCGGTGATGGACTGTGCGCGTGTGGCGAAGCAGCACGGTGTGCCGTGCATCGCGGACGGCGGCGTCAAGACAGCGGGCGATATCTGCAAGGCCATCGCTGCAGGCGCGGACACCGTCATGCTCGGCAACATGCTCGCGGGCACGGATGAGGCGCCTGGACGCGTCCTTGTCAAGGACGGCAAGAAGGTGAAGGTCATTCGCGGCATGGCTGGTTACGGCGCGAACCTCAGCAAGGCGGAGCGTGAGAAGCGCCTGGACGAGGATGTCTTCAACGACCTCGTGCCGGAAGGTGTGGAGGGCTGGGTGTCGTGCAAGGGTCCTCTCGGGCCTATCCTGCACCAGCTCGTGGGAGGCCTTCGCTCGGGCATCTCGTACTGCGGCGCACGGAACATCGAAGAAATGCAGAAGAACGCGCGCTTCGTTCGCATGTCAGGCGCTGGCCTGCGCGAGAGCGGCAGCCACGACATCTCCAAGATTTAATGCGTACGGATCCGTTCGCGTGGAGACAGAGATGTGGCTTATCAAGCGGTGAAGTGACGCCAAGCAGGTTCGTGCCGTCTGTCTGTGTGTGTGTGCTTCCTCACCTTTTTTTTTATTCTGCTCCCCATCCCCACCCCCTCTGCCTGCGAGGTTCTGCCTGTGGTTGGTCTGATTTTTTAATCGTCATGACGACGGGCACTTCACCACGAGGTCGAGGCATGTTCAGGGTGGTGAAGGGAGAGCTGACAGAAAGAAGAACGACGGATGGTCGCCTGCCTGTGGTCCAGCATGGGCGGCTCTCTGAGCAGTGAATCCTGCCTCCTTTCTTTCGTTGTTTCACTCAAGCATGTTAGCTTCTTGCAAAAACCTCCTCGCACACTCGTGTGCGAGTGAGATGATCCATAAACGAACTCATGGTAATTTGCTTCGGCATATACACACGTGCGCCGCCGATTCTCCCCTTCTTTCTGCGTGTGACTGTGTTCGTGCCATGTACACGCATAAAATAAGCCTAACTGATGAGCGGTGGTGTGCGCACCATGGCGATACGAAGCTCCTGAACAAGTGTGCGTGTCCTTGTCTGTGAGCTGCTTTCTTTTTCTTTTTTTTTCCTTTTCAGAGTGTGTGTGCTTCGCTCAGCGCGCTGGTGCCACTGCGACTCATCAGTCGCTGAGAAGAGCTCTGCGACGACCAAGAAGAAAAGTGCACGAGAGGCCGACAGCAGCTCTACGTTCGTGATGCTATTGAAAGCACTGGACACGTGTGTGCGTGTGTGAGAGAGTGAAGACAAGAGGAAGTGGCTGACACCGCGTAGGTGTGTTTTTTTTTTTTCGATGCCGATATGCGGTCAGCACACGCACTCGCACACGCACACACACGTACGTGCTCAAAGCAGCCGCGTTCGGGACGGCCTCGGCGAGCAGGTGATTCCTTTTCGCTGTCCGTTTGTATTTTCGTGCTCGCCATGTCGTGGCTAAGAGAGCATCGACGAACGTACACACAACCACCGTCCACACACACACACACATCATTCGCCCATCCCATCCTATCTCATACTTCTTTCGTTCTCTTCTCTTCTTGATGTGCCCGTTGCTGTTGTTGTTCTCCGTTCCGTCGGTATCACCTTCACTTGTTTCATCTAAGCCTTTTTGCGTGCTGTCCGATGCGCTCGCCGAGCTTCGTCAACACTGTGGTGAGGCGGCACATCACACTGCCCGTCAAGGAGGACCTCGCCGCACTCAAGGTGGTGCTGCGTGATTGGGTGACCTACACAGAGCACGTACCTCTACAGCAGAAACCAACGTTCACCGCGGAGTTGCATATCGCCGTTTCACGCGATGCACCGACTGACGAGCTGTCCAACGCCGACGCACCCCCATCGGACAACTCAAGCGGAGGGCGCTTTCTCGCCCGCTATTTACAGAAAATCAATCCGGAGAGCGGGCACCGGCGCGCGCACTCACCGTCTCGTCGTTCGCCATCCATTGGCGGGCGGGGCGGTGGATCAGCGCTGCACGTGCATCACAAAGTCGTACCGCTGGCGCTGTGGTCGGCGGTGCTGCCGTGGGAAGTGCAGAGGGGTCTTTCGCTCAGTCGTCTTGCGCTGCCCACGCACGCAGCGACCGCAGAGGAGGCCGAGCCCCAGTCGTCAGGGGAAGCATCGGACCGTGGGGTACATGAGGCAGCAGCGGCAGCCGCACAGCGCCAAGACGGTGGCGCCGACGACGACGACGTTGAGGATGTGCTCGGTGTGGTCTCCGCCCCAGCCGGAAAGACAAGCGCCAAGCACGACATTGGTTCCGTTTTGCACTCTCGGCCAGCTGTGGCACCGTCTCCTCCGGCACCAGGAATGCTGTTCGTCATGGACACGGCTGCCGTGAAGGCACACGGTGACCGCATAACCTTCTGGAGCGGTGCAATTACGCAGGCCATCGACGTCCTCTTCGCCGCGCCGTCCTTCGCCGCCGCGGTCGCCCCGTCGACCAGCTTCGGCGCGCTCCGACAACAGCGCAGTCGTGAGCGGGTGGTGGACTTGCACGAGGTGCCTGAGGTGCAGGCCAGGTTCTTCCCTCATGGCGAGATGCAGCAGAACACCACCGCCGAATTGCGTGTGACAAACTTTGGTCATCTCGACCCGTTTCCGCACATGCGCACGGCATCTGCCGCACCGACAGGCGCACCGGCTACGGCAGAAGAGAGGAGCGCCGACACGACGGCCGCGCACACGGTAGAAGCGGTCACACCCGAGGCCCGCTACGTTGTGGAGACGACGCGGCACCTTCTGCGCGACCGCGTTCGTGTCGCGCTCGCGGAGAGCCGCGCAGAGTACGCTGAACGCTTTGGTGTCACTGTGGCCGACGACGACGACGGCGACGGTGCGGTGGACATTCAGCTGACGTTGGAACTCTCCGACGACCTGAAGCGCGACATCGAGGAAAAGGCACAGCTCATGGTGCAGTACGTGCAGCCGCTGGAGGAGGTCATTCACAGCCACGTCAAGCGCCTCAACACGCCACTTCGGTCCGCTGCCGAGGAGGAACCTCTCGCGCCACCGCCACCGCACGGGTCAGAGGAGGGAGCAGGCACGTCGTCCGGCGATCGTAAAGTGCGCGTGTGGCTCTCGGAGACGGAAAGTGTGTGGATGACCGCAGGCGAGCTCGCCGCGCATCAAGCAGAGCTCTCCCGCCGGTCCAAGGAAACCCCAAGGGAGGCGCTGCGCCGGCACCACGCGCAGCAGCAAGGCGACACGCGCGTCGATGAAGCAGCTATGTCTGCCGAGGCGGACGAGGAGGACGACGAGGATAATGCCGCCTACTTGGCTGAGCACGCGCAGTACGCCGGCGCGGCGTCGTCTCAGATGCAGGTGGCGCCCACCTCGGACGCGTCCTCCACGCCGACACGAGGCCCGTCACCGCTGCCGTCATTGTCGCCCGCTGACATGTCTCAGCGCAGCATCGCACGGCAGTCACCGATGCTGAAGCACGAGGAGGAAGGACGTCCCGCGTACTTGGTGCCGTCCTTCAAGGGTTCGCACGAGTCCTCGGCACTGCGCGAACAAGGGATCGTCGTCAGTGCCAACAAGCTGGCTCGTTACCCTCAAACTCGCTCAGGCATGCCTGTGCTACCTCCAATCGATTATGATCTATTCGACCTCACCGTGCGGCTGGGTGTGGGGTTCCAGTCCGTTCTCTTTCACTACCACCCGCGCATCCTGCGTGTCTGGCGACGTGAGCTGCGCGCACTGCAACAGCTGGCTCGGGAACGGCGCGGAGACAAGGCAGAGACCCGCGTGGGGGAGAGCGAGGAGCTGGATGAGAGGGACGTCATGATCATGTTGCGCCTCGTGCGTGATCCGTCACTGCAGCTGCCCGAAGACCTCATCACCCTTGTCGAGGCGGTGGCTGACCTGAAGGAACAGCTGCACGGGCGGCCACTGGGTTAATGAACTCGTGATGGCTATCCTTTCTTCTTCTTCTGGTGAATGCGCCACACGGAGGGAGAAGGTTGGAGAGATGAAACGACCACAACCTTTGTGCGTGTGGTCTGTGGTCTGTGGTGTGTGATGTGTGATGTTGTTTTGTGTTTGTTTCTCTCACAGATATTGTCGGGATCGCGCGCGTGAATGGATGCGTGTGCAAAGAGATTGGGGTGATGACGGAAGGCTACCCGTGGATAACTGCCTTGTCCCCCCCCCAATTTCATGCGCGAATGTGTCATACGCACATATACACATAAACCCCAGCGAAGCCAAACGAGCTCTCCAGGATGCAGGCCCACTACAGTGTGGGTGTCATGCGAGGATTGCGGACCGAGTAGTAGATGACACTTTCTATACAAGCACTGCGCAGTGGCGCGGTCACCAGCCGTGCATCCGTGCCCGCACACCGACGACGCAGACGAGGTCATGTCGCTCTCTTTCCTCTTGATTTTCTCATTCCTCATCTGCTCTCTCACTCTCTTCCTCTATCGGTCCATCACTGTCGGTACACGCGTGACGCATACATACATATATATATGTGTGTGTGTTTACTTATTTTTTATTATTTTAACGTGCGCTCAGCAGTGTGGATAGCACGACCGGAAAAAAAAAGAAGCAAGCAAAAGAGGAGCTGTTCGCGACTCTCTGGCAGTCGACTGTCTGTGTGTTTGTGTAGTTGTCTGCCTCGTCGTCGACCTTGTCTCTCCATCACGCATGTCGAGGCTACAGTTCAAGGGTGGGCCGTGGACGAACACGGAGGACCAGTTTCTGCTCGCGGCCCTCAGTAAGTATGGTCTTCGCGACTGGGCACGTGTCGCGTCCGTTCTGCAGAACAAAACCGCGCAGCAGTGCCGCGAGCGGTACGAAAACTATCTCGACGACCGCCTCAACCTCACCGAGGAGTGGAGCCTCGAAGAGGAAGAGGAGCTTCTCAAGCTGCAGTCGCTATTCCCGTACAAGTGGCGCACGATCGCTGAACAGCTCACCCGGCGCACCCCGACGCACTACCGCCGGCCGCCGTGGCTCTGTGAGCAGCACTACCAGAAGCTTCTCGATGCCCACGAATTCGAGAAGAAGCAGGCCGCGGCTCAGCGGGATGGTGAGCCGGAGCTGTCCTTCGGGGCCTTCATGGAGGAACGGCGGCGGCGACGGGGCAGACAACTCGCGCACGAGGAGCGCGCAGCCCGTGCGGACACCGCCGCCACCGCAACAGAGAAGCGCGAGGCACACGACCTGCTTGTTAGCCGTCTTGCGAATCAGGATCAAAAGAAAGGCCTTCGCAAGCAACGCAAACTGCAGCAGCAAGAAACGAGCTATCTCGCGAAGCTGGAGAACAACCGTGAAGCTATTGAGGCGGGTACGCTGTCGGGTCGTCAGCGCAAACGAATGCGTCAGGCCATGGAGGAAGATCAGCGCGGGCGTGCCACCGTTCTTGACCGCATCGTCGAGGACGACGAAGACGAAGGCGACGACGACGAGTCCCTGCTGGCTGTGGAGGACGCGGACATGAACGACGAGGACGACACCGCGCGCCGTCGCCCCCGCGGGAAAGCCAGTCGGCGCGGCGAGGAGGGGTCCACGGCGTTTACGCCCATCGACATGCTCGACGACCAGGCCAAGGCAGGCATTGAAAAGCGAACACGCAAGCTGTATGGAGGGCACATCGAGTCGACGATGGGCGACGGGGCGCCGGCCGGTGCAGATGGCGCACTTCCGATTCACCACAGTCTACTCGATCAGTTGGTGAGCGGTGGTGCGGATATCAAGCGTCTGGGAGGGGGCACCTCCCACGAGGAAGCAAAGCGGTTAACGAGCTCGACGGCTTCCATCACTCCTGAGGCGACGTCGTCATCCGCACGGGCAGATCGCGCGACATCCTCGGCCATCACCTGGGACGCCCTCGCCGGCCCGAGTACGGACGTCCCTGACCTCGATACCCTCTTCGCTGCCTTGCCGGAGGCCAGCGAAAGCGCGCCGAGACACGTCAAGAAGGACAAGACGGTGGCACCGACGGCGACGCACGTGGATGACGTGTTGACTTCGCTTCCCGCTCCAGAGGACGGTGACACGGGAAGTCGTGTGGCGCGCCAGGCACCAGCCACCGTGGCCACCACAGTGCCTCGCACGGGGCCCGTGGCAGCAAGCGCACCAGAGACGAAGACCGTGGTGCGTGTGCGCTCGCCAGAGGAGTACGCCGTGCTCGCCAAGGAGGCGATCGACGAGATGATGGGCTCACCAGAGAGCCTCGCACCGGCCCGGCACGACGAGGTGTTTATGCGTGCTCTTGGCGAGGCGCGGCAAGCGGTGGAGGCGGAAACGCAACGTCGCGCGTCGTTGTCGTCATCATCGTCCATCACCCCGGAAATTGTCGCAGAGACACAGCGCGAAATGGGCACGTGGGCACACGTCACTGTGCGGGAAGACGAGCGTGCGATGCTCGCAGCCCGTTTGTCCGACGAGGTGCAGATCGCCTCCGCGCGTCGCCGAGGGGCCTACACTCGCTTGGAGAAGCTCGTCAGCCAGTGCTTCATTGACCCTAGAGACAGCGTGCTGGCTGGTGGCCTCTATCTCTCACAAGGCACCGCAGAGCACGCGTCGGCGGCTGTGGACGAGAGCGACAACCACGCCGCGGATGATTCCTCCTCCGCGGCACCTGGGACGGTGCTTCACTACGCCGCGCAGTACTGGGCGAATGAGCTGCACCGCCGCACGGGTCAGTGCGCACTTCTTCGGCGGCTTCGCGAAGAGGAGGTCGTGGCGATGCAGCACAAGCTGGACGCACTAGAAACGGCGCTCAGCGCCGCGCAACACGAAGAACGCCGTCTGCAGGCCGAGTACCGTGAACGGCAGCGCCGTGCACACTTGCCCAATGGCACCGCGTAAGCACACACACGCGTTCCTCCCGCTCACCCGTCACCGAAAGAAGGGAGGAGGTTGTTGAGGGCAGCAGGGTGCGTGGTGTGGATCTTTGTGTTTTTTCCTTCTGTTTCGAATGACCGCTCGAAGCGTGTTGGCCCGTTCTCAGCGACAAGGAGACAACGTTGGGTTGTCTCACGGGATTAAGGAACGACTAAAACCAGATGCAATTCCCAGGCAGCTCTAAAGTGCGGATGAAAAGGAGATGTATTTGCGTGCGTGCGATGGGCACCTGCTCTTGCCATGCGTACCCCAAACTACTCTCCGTCGCCCCCCTTCTCTAATGTGGATATATATATTGTCTACGTGTGTGAGGACTTCATACACACGCACACGGAGGCCGTACACTATCCAATTGCGATCTCTTGACATTCTTCCTGTTCTTCTTCTTCTCTCCCAACTTTCTTTTCTTTTTGTGGTACATCCGGCTCCGCGTTCTCTGCATGGGCTCGACAGGGTTCCTCTTTGACTATCTTGTCTTCTCGTCCACGGGTCCGCTCATGTTAGCATGGGTGAAGCGTGACGTCGACAGCCCCTACGGACCAGTCGCCACGCTGCACTGGGCGGTTCCCTCTGCGGCGGCAGAACCCGCACCGGAGGCAGAGGACATTCACAAGACGCGGGTGGAGATGGTGGAAATGACCACAGAGGAGCAGGTTCAACTGGAGAGCGCGGAGGACCAGCTCGGTGCCGTCCTGTGGAACAGCAATAGCGCGGCGTTGCAGCACCTGCACACACATGTGTTCCCCGACCATCCTCGTCTGCGTGGTCGCTTGGCCTCCCGCTCGCAGGCCGGTGCGTCATCGCCGGTCACGACTGAGCCGCCTGTGCTGCGTGATATTTGCGCGGTGGAGCTCGGTGCGGGTGTCGGATGCTTCGGCATTGCCTTGGCCATGGCCGGCGCGCGCAGCGTCATTACAGACCTCAAGGAGCTGCTGCCGCTCATGTCTTTCAACGTCCGCCTCAATGCGCGCCGTGTGCAGCGTCAGAGCGACAACCACGGCGTGTGCGAGGCATTGGCGTGGAAGTGGGGCCCAAGCGCAGCGACAAATCCCAAGAAACAGCTTCGCAAGCATGCGCAGGCGTGCGCCGCGGTCGAGAAGGGTGGCGGTGGCGCGGGCGCTGAAGACGCCGAGGTCGCCGTCGCCACGGCCATGGTGAAGACGTTGGCTGCCCCGTCGGAGCCGTGGCTTGCGTGCGCGTCGTGCCTTCTCGGAGACACCGCCGCACCGTCCTCGTCTCCTCAGGTCGCGAAGGTGGACTACGTCGTGATGTGTGATGCGCTGTACGGCAACCCGCAGGCCTGGCCACAGCTGCTCTACACCCTCACGGAGATCCTCGTCGCGAACCCAGACGCGTGTGAAGTGGTGAACTTCTGCGAGCAGCGCGTTGAGGATGTCGAGGGTGCCTTCCTGGCTATGCTGACGGCGGAGAATGCACGCACGATGGACTTGTGGCGTCGTGGCAAAGAGGCGGCGCAGGCGTCTGGTGCGCCGCTCGCCACGGCCACCGGCGTGAAGCGAAGCCGCGAGACGGCCGCACCTACCTCCTCGTCCGAGTCGATAAGTGCATTCGCGATGACCAAGGAGCAGGCTCACGCGCTGCTCGAGTCACCCGCATCGCTGCTGGCTTTCGCGACCTTCGAGAAGCAGCGGCCACTGCTGTTGCGCGAGGGCAGCACGCCGTACGTGTGGCAGTACAAGCGCGAACAGGTGACAGACTCGGTGAGTGACTTGCAGATGCCCATTTACGTGACGCGCATTCGCTGGGTGCGGGCAGTACCTGATGAAGGATCTGCGAACGCGACAACGAAAAGGCAGAGAGCAGAGTGAGCACATAAGCGTCGTGTGTGTGTGTGACGGAGAGACGTCTTGTTCATCGCTGCGTCGTTGGAAGAGGGGGGACCTCGCACACCGCATGTGAAGCACGCTAAGCAGGTAATAACGAAGCGAAACAGTTCCGAGCGCATCGTGTCAGAACATGGTGAAAGCAAAACAAAGCAAAAAAAAAAGGGGGCTGGGCATAATGGTGAAGTCCGCTATGCCACGACCATCACCTTGTTATTCCCGTCCAGTCACGGAAGGTTAGCGACGCCCGCACAGAAGAGATTGTGTGGCCTTCACCGGTCAGTCAATCCGCGAGTCTCACGTGCATAGACACCGTCGCCCAACATCTTTTGTCCACTCACCCACCCACTCACCCTCTCTCTCTCTCTCGCTTGCATTCATTTACGCACGCGCGCACAAAGAGCACTTCTTACGTCTCATATTTGGGTTTCATTCCAGTGCCACGCGGTGTGGGGGGAAGGAGACCGAGCGCGTTTGGTATCATGACGCGTGCACTAGACACGGCGGCGTCGAGCCGAGTACCACTTCTCGATACCTCGTGCGACTACTACTGCCTCAGGTGTCATGCGCCGTGCAGTCAACACGACCTCCTCGTCGGGGCGCATGTGAACCACGATCATTTGTCGCTCGCCGACGCCGTCATTCACGGGCCTTCCTCGCTTCTCCGCGGAACGAAAAAGACGCTGGAAGAGATAGAGAATCACTACTACCGTCCAAGGCGCGCACAGGAGGAGCACTGGCGTTGTACCTCGCAGGCGCTCTGCGCGACACGGGAGCGCAAGGTCGCACTGGTGGCACAGCTGCAGGAGGAGATACACCTCATCGACAAGGACATTGAAGAGAACAACGCCAAGGCGGCGCTGGCGGGCTGCCACTGGCACCACCATCGCCAGGAGCTGGAGCAGGCGCTTCGGCGTCTCAAGGCGGGGTCACGCGCCCTGTCGGCGCTGTTGTCGCTTGACACCAGCCCTGTGCGCGGCACGGAGGCTGACGACATGACCGTCGTGGATCGCTATCTTCAAGAGCGGACGAGTAGCCGAGAGGCCAGTGGGCAGTCAGTGCGACGCTGTGCGGCCCTGCCAACGTCATCGACCGTGGCGCGGGGCAGCGCGCAGAGGGAACTGTCGGCCGTGCGTGAGCTGGTCACCGTCGCGCTGCAACGGCTCTTGGCAGACAACCCACTCGACGGCGTGGTCGAGCCTCACCGCGGGTCCGACACCCACCGCGCCGACGTGGAGGCCTCCCGCGCCGCAGAGTCCGTTTTCGTGACAAAGACAGATGCGCTTCTCGCGCAACGGGTGCATCCCTCCGACGGTGTGCTGGCACTCTTGCGCGCAGCCGTCGGCTCGCTTGAGGCTGAGTCCGCCCAGGCGCGCAGGACCAGACTTGACGGGAGTCAGCCACCTCCGTCTGAGTCGTCCAGTGAGCCGGCGCGCCCGGGTGGCAGCGAGGAGCGCGACGGCGTGGACGGGGCGGGTGCAGTGGCGCAGAGCTCGGCCTCGGCAACGTCGCCGGTTGCTCGTGCGACGAACTCACCTCCTCACCGACCGCAGAGAGCGCAAGCCGATGCCTGGCAGCGAGCCTTTGATGACTTCGTTACGTCGCTCAAGAGCACGGTCTCCACCACGTCGCCACGCCGTGTTCATGCAGCAGAACGCCCGTCGCACGAAGCGGCCGCACAGGCGGCACCATCGTGGCCCGTGCCGTCTTCGGGTGGCAGCTCCAGTGAGCGAGAGGGCTCCTCGGAGGTGTGCAGCAGCATCACGCAGTATCAGCGGGACACCTTCATGTCTTTGCGTGAGCGAGCAGACGCGATGTGAGTCTCCCTCCCCACCCCCACCCCTCCTCCAGAATACACACACACACACATACATGCGCGATGCTCCCTGGTTCTATTCCTCCGCAAACGTCCAGTTCGCCGTGTTTGCGCACTAGAGGCAAAAAGAGAGCTGTGAGGGGGCGCTCGATAGACGTTGGCGTGTGGGGTGCGCACTACGTGGCACTCTCCCCACCGCCGCCGAGCAGTGGTTGAGCTCGTTACTGTTTTCTCCCCTTCTTTTTCTTTTCATTTTGCAGGTTAGACGCGATTAGATTGAGTCATTCACCGCGGTGCGCAACTGGCGCAACTGTGGAGGAAAAACAGAAGATCTTGTAGATAAGGCACTGACAGCAGGACAGGCAGCGTGGTGTCTCAACCGCTGCTGCTGCTGCTGCTGATATTGCCGTAAAGCCGCCCCACAACCTTTGAGCACTCGTGTGCGTGATGGGGGAAGGGAAACGAAGAGGGCTGTTATGTGAATGGTCTGCTGGCCCACAGAAAACCTCGACGGCAACAAGACCTTCGTTTCGGTCATCAGGTTCTGTTTCGCTCTTTCTCTCTTTTCATTTGCTTTCATCCCATCTTGATCCTCCCCTCCCTCCCACTCACCTCGCGTCACTGGACCGGTGCGTGTGTGAACCAGCCTTCGGTGCACACAGTCACCGGCTATTCTGCCGGCTACTCCCTGTCCAGTGAAGGTTGCTACTCTCACCTGACGGCTCGTGGTGGCTGGTGCTTTCTGGTCAATGCTTCGCGTCAGTTCCGTGCGCCGTATCGGCACGCTCTCCACACTTCTCGCGAACGGCATTCTTTACTCGGCGCATGTCGCCGGCGTGAACACGTCATTTGGTGTGCTGGTTCTCGGAGGTGCTCTTGTGCGCATGGTGCTCTCTCTGCCGTGGACCATCTACGGTGATCAGTGCCTTTCCCGTGTCGCCGCGGCCCTGCCGGAGCTGCAGGATGCCCACCACGCGTACCTCGAGATCGCGGAGCACCCACGCGCCATCACCTGGGAAAAGAAAGTGGCGGCGCAGAAGCTGAAGAATGACCGGGACAGAATCTTTCGCAGCCACAACACGAACAACATCAAGATGACGGCACCGTACATGGTGGGGGCTATCGTGTCCTTGTACTCGCTGGGCATCCCCGCCCAGCAGGTGAGTGCCTTTCTCACGCAGCAGGCGCAGATGGCCGTTGAGAGTCCCATGGCGTTCTCACTGCTCAGCAGCGGTGATGTCGTGGCGGCGGCGAACACGGCGTCGGCGCTGGCAGCGAGTAGTGGTGGCGGTGCCAGCCTGCTCGCCACAGTCGATCCCACGCTCTCCATGGCGATGCTACTCACATTGGGAAATCTGCTCGACCACCTCAAGCGTCGAAGAGGTTTCAACGACCGCCTGGATGAGTACATTGTCATGGCAAGGCGCTACGCCGTGCTCGGGTACGGCGGCGCGGCGCTGCTGGCCTTGGTGGGCTGTAGTGCCGTGCCCGCGCTGTCGTCCACAGCGGTGACCTCGTTTTTCCCCAGCTACCTTGGTCCCTTCTGGCTGGGCATGAGTGCCACCACGGCGGTGAAGACTCTGCTCGTGAACCACACAGCACCTGGGCGTGCTGCCTTCCGTGTGGCGAGCTATCCTCCGTCTCACGGTACCTACGGCGACCGCAGCACCGCGGAAGGGCACGAGTACCGCCTGGCCTTCACGAGTGTCGACGCCGAGGAAAAGCGTGATATGTGGCAGTCACAGAAGCGCGCTCTGGACTACGAGTGCGACATCCGCCTGCACCGCTTCTTCACCCGCGTAGGGCTCTTCGATGAGGTGGAGGAGATGGAGTATGAGGCGGAAAAACTCAAGAAGAAGCGCAGCATCGCCCGCGAACGGCGGCAGCGGCGTGAGCAGCGCGTGGCGTCTGATGCGGCCGGTGACATCTCGCCGACCTCGGCAGGTGCTACTCCGCCGTCGTCGTCGTCGTCATCCGCCGTGGGTGGTGGAGTGGAGTCAGATGGTATCGAGTCGATCATCATCGAAGCGGGTAGTGCCACGGAGCCGTCCGCGAAAGACTTTGCCAGCAGATACATGGACCAGTACCATCAAGAGCAAGCGGAACGGCGGCTCAGTCGCAGAGAAGAGCGTGAGCGGGAGTACGAGAAGAGTCACACGAGACAAGCATAGGCCTGTGTGTCCTCGGCAGGCGTTTAAAAAAAAAAAGTTACCGGTGTTCCGGCCGGTCAGGCTTGTGTGTGTGTGTGTGTGTGTGTGTTTGCTTGCTTGTTTGTTGCGCATATCATGAAAGAAAGAGAAAATATCCGCAGCGAAGAAGTGAGTCAAAGCGCACCAAGGGTGTGAACACTCCTCCCCACCTCTTTCTCACCCCCCAGCACGCAGGTGTGGGGAAAAGGAAAGGGGAGGAAGGAGCAGAACTTTCAGCAGTTGAACGCGGCTCCAGTGTATTTGGCATACGAACCCCACAGACTCATTGACGAACCGGAGAGTCACTTCCGATGCCGCCACTGGGTGGCTGGGTGCTTCGTCTCGCACACATCTCAGTTCCCCCCCCCCTCCTCGTATCTCCTCCGTGCCTGCTTCTCCTTTGACCGTCCGTGCGCGCCGTCATGGTGCGTGGTGTGTCTGCGGCACACCGATCTATCTCTCTCTCTCTCCTTGTACATAGGCAGCGCGATTGTACTTCCTGTCGATGGTGTCCGGGAGGTAGACGAAGCTTCTCGCTCGGCAACACCACGAAGGCCGTCACGCATGCCATCCTGCATCGTTCGCTTTCTCGCCTACGAAGCCTCCAGCGCCGACCACCCTGTCGGCTTCCTCTTTCCGTCACCCACCGCCGTACCAGACACCGCGACGACAACGACGGGGGCGCAGCCACCATCAGAGTCCTCGCCATGCGCACGTCACGCCGCGGCGGGCGATGCCGCCCTGTCGGCGCTGTCGCAGACGTGTCGACGCGCCTCGCGGGCAGTTGACACGTGGGACGATCTCCTCCCCAGCGTGCGCCCGCGGTTGATGCTCACGTCAATCTTTCTGGATATCTTCACGGCACTCCAAGTTCTGTTTGGCTACTTTACACTGGCGTTGTGGAACTACCTCAGCACGCACCGCGATGTCATGCTGATTCGGTACGGCGAAGCGGGTGGGCAGTGCTACGCGCAGTGTCAGGCGGAGGCCTCCAACGTCGCTGTGCACGCTGTCGCTGACGTCGCGGCGCCGACGGTGAGGATGGTGCCCGACCACACCAGCGCATTTTGTGTGACCGAGGCTGGCTGTCACACCGCACCCGGTGCTCTTGCGGCAGCCTACCTCGCCGTCGTCTCCGCAGGACTCATGTTGCTCGTTGGTACCACGCTGACGATCGCGCTGGGCAATACGGCGTGTGTTGTTCACATGAGAGAGACCCGCTGGTTGCGTGCGTGTAGGGATCAGCCGGGGGCGGGGCGTGAGGCCCGCGCGCACGCACAGCTGCCCGTGATGAGTCTCGCGGTACCACGTTATTGCTTTGTCGATCGTGTGTACTGGCATGCACTTGATGGCCTGGTCGCCACAGCCGGTGCGCAGGCCGAGGAGGACAACGCCGTTCCTCGTCGCGGCGAGAGCGACGCTTGTGTCGACGGCGCGGTTGACGAGGAAGAACCACCAGCTCGCAGGCACCCTCGTGATTGTTCGTGCCCCGTCGTGTCCGACTGCGGGGACGCACTGTTCTGGTACACGAGCCCGCTGGTGTTGGTGCTCGTCGTGCTGGATGGACTCCTGCTCACGTGGGCGCGTCGTCATCCAGCTTTCTCACGCATACCAGGCACCAGTGCACTCTCGTCGTCGGCGCCGCAGTCGCAGCATTCAGTGAAGGAAGGCACCGTCACGCTGCTGCAGGGCTTTGTCCTCGCGTTGGGTGTGGTGTTGCTCCTGTACACCGTCCGGCGCGTGGTATTGCGTGCACTTTGCGGCTGTGTTCGTGGCCTGGTCAGGGTGTGTCTGCGGTGTGTGACGGCGGTCGATGGCGCCGTCGCGGCCTGAGGGAGAAAACGAATGGAAGAGGGAGAGGTCCATTGGCCGAGCGGCCGAATAGAACGTGCCGAGCTGCACGTGCGCACTTACCCATATGCATAGCCTCGAAAAAAAAAAATAACAAGAAGCCAGAGAAGGGTGTGTGCACTTGACGTGCTCGCCTTGTTCCCGCCCTTTGTCCCATCTACAGCTCACACGGCAAATGCGACCGCCAGTCAACTGCTCAAGCTACGATTATCACGTCATCATGATTTCTCTCTCTCTCTCTCGCCTCGCTCTCTCTTCTCTTTCTCTCCCCGCGTTCTCATCGCCCGTCGCGGTGGTGGTGGTGGTGCATCCGGTACTATGCGTGTGCATCTTTGCGGTGACGTGCACACAGAGGAACACAGAAGCACGAAACGACACTTGGTCGTGTTTTCTTGTTTCTTCTCCACTTCTTTTGTGTGTTTTCTTTTATTTCAGTTCGGTGCGAGGTGTTTCTTCTTGCTATTCTCCACCTCCTTTCCATCACCGGCCTTCTTCTTCTTTTCTTTTTGCATCTATAGTGCAGGGAGAGTGACTGCGTGTGTCGACTGATCACATTCTGTGTCCGGTGAGAAGTGTCTCTGTGCAGCGCCGCACCTCACCTTCACCACCACCCCTCATCTCTTCTCTTCCGTCTCTTCGCGGTATTGATGTTCTGTTGACACTCTCACTCAGAGAGACCACTCACCCACTCGTGCAGTTTTATTTTTCCTTCTCCCCTGTTCTATTGCCCCCACTCTTGTTGTTTTTGTGGGGCTCACCGAGAAGACAGACGCAGAGAAGGAGGAAAACACACACGTGTGCGTGAACGCCGCATTCACTAGGACAGAGAAGAGGAGGCGAGATCGTGGTGGCAGCTTTTTTCTCCTCTCTTTTTATTTTTGCTTTGCTCTCTGCGACGCGCACTGGCGTTCTTCTTTACTTGTTTTCCTCCTCCTTTTTTTTTTGTTTGTTCTCCCACTCTTCACCCCCTCCCTGCGCCATCAACGCGTGTTTATCCGTCTGAGAAGGTGATTTATTCATTGAGCAATGGCACAGCCGATGCGTGAAGCGTCTTCGCCTAGTGGTAGTCACATGCGCGAGAGAGGCCGACTCGTCCCCACACCATCACCCCAGCCGATGCATGTGGTCTCCTCCTTTGCCTCGTCGCACGAAGGCAGTGCACCGCCCAGGCTGCGCACCACCACAGACTGCACCGACCGCGTGGCTCCCACGCCAGTCGCCGCGCGCTCGCGTCCCGCGCTCCCGCCCTCCCCTCCCCTCGCAGCCGTGACGACGGCAGAGGTAGGGGCGGAGAGCGGCGCGGCGCCTGGCGATCAACTACGGTCTTCCTCACCAGGCGCGCCCATCACAGGTGCTCGACTCGCACTCGCACCACTTGATCTCCAGCCGGACGAGACACTGTCAGTGGAGGGTCGGTATCGTCCCGCCGCTTCTGCTGCCGCTGCTGCCACACCCACTGCGTCGCCCACCGCGGTCACGAGGATGGGTCGGTTCCCGCCGGGCAGCGCGACGACGAGCATGAGCAGCACGCCCACGCGTGCGACCGACAGCTTCGCATTGCCGGGTCGTCTGCAGCCGATCAGCCTCCCCACAAGCACCGCCGCGGAGGCACAGGGAAGCGAGGAAGCAGTCGTATCTGGCACGCAGTGCTCCACCACACCAAGCAGCGTGGCCTCGCCTCTTCGCGCCGGACTCCAGGCGAATGGCGTCGCCACGGCCGCTGCCCCTTCGTCGCTGCGATGGCCGGCCGGGTCGCCGCGATACCGTGGCGGACCCCCTGCGCCGCCAACGGCAAGCAGCCCCTCCGGCAGCGTTTCACGACAGCCAGAGACGGCCTCTGCGCGGTGCGGTAGCGTCAACGCGGTTGTGAAATCGCCGCGGTCCGCGGCGCGGTCGGGGGTGTGGAACGCCTACGACACCACCGCTTCTGTGGCGTCTGCTAGCAGCCGTAGCAACTCCATCCCGCGGTCGTTCAACAGCCCTGTCGCCGTGCCGGACGAGGCCACCGCGGCAGGCACGGTCGTGTCCTCCAGCTTCGCGCTGCCCTCACTGCCCATGATGCCACTGAACCCGCCCGGGCGGCAGCAGCCCTCCCCGGTACACGCCATGAGCTCGCTAGAAGGCGCGCCTATCGTGGCATCACCGAACGTGCATCGGCCAATCAGCTCGCGCTCGGCAACACCGACCTCGGCGGAGCGTGATGTGCACACTGTGTCTGTCGATGTGCCTCAGCCACCCGCACGCGGACTGGGCCAGGCCTTCGGCGGCCGTCAAGGCGCGTGGAGTGACGGGCACAAATTTGCCAGCGCCTTCATGTCCGTCGCACGCACGAGCAGCACGGGTGATTCAACAGACGTTGGTGTCGACGAACGACCTCGAGCAGGCACAGCCAGCGCGGTGTTTGCGCACATTGGCGATGGCGCCGCGGACCGCACCCGACTTGGCCGACTGGGCAGCGATAGCCACGTACACCACTACGCAGAGACACCAAAGGCATCAGTCGGTGCACACCCGCGCGTGGCGGAACCGCACGCGGCGTTCTCGCATACGGCACGGGCCAGTGCGCAGAGTCGTCGCCAGTCCGCTTTGTCGTTGACAACCACTTCGGCACGAAGAAAGGTGGCGCGACCTCACTTCCTCTCCTCCATGTCGACCGCGTTCCTCAGCTCCACCGGTGACAGCGATAAGGGCGATGGCAGTTTGACGGAAAGCGGGCTGTTCCACAGTGGCGGAGGTGGCGGGGGTGGGAGCGGGCGCGGCGGGGCCTCAGTGACTTTGCCGCCACCACCGGCAACACCGACCAGCGGTGAAGGTGGCGGCGGCGGCAGTGAGTTCTCCCCGCCCTTGTCGCCGCCGCCCCCGCACCCGCTGCTCGCGACAGTGCCCGGCCACGCGCACAGAGGAAGCGTGGAGGAGTGTGATGGGCGGGACACCTCGTTTCGCAGCGGCATGGCGTCGTCGTGGAGGCAGGCGGTCGGCGTGAGTCCACCGAGCGGTGGCGGCAGCGGCGTGACCTCGTTGTCCGCGCAGATACCGCGCAAGGGCAGCACCAGCTTTCCGTCACCGGCGGACTGGCGCTTGACAACCCAGCACCCCACCGCACAGCCACCGTCCGCAGTAGTAACCACAGCGACAACGACAACGACGACAGCAGGCTCCTCCGCGGCAGCCACTCCGAGCCACTTCCAGATACCGGATGATTGGCGCTCACCCTTCACTGCGTTGGGTGGTGCAGGCGCCTTCTCGCGCCGCGGTAGCGTGGCATCGAGCGTGACCCTGTCGCCTGTCCCGATCTACGCTGGTGGTGATGTCTCGCGCGCTGATACGGTGGGGCGTGCCGGTGCGCCGTCCGCACGCTGCAGCGCGTCGTGCAGCCTGCCGCCACCGCCGTGGACGCCCGCCGAGGCGCTTCTTTATCAGGTCCACAACCTGACCCCGCACGAGCAGGAGGAGATCCACCACTACAGCCGCATTTACTACTGCGGCGAGCGAGCGGTGCGGCTGGGTTTAAAGCAGCCTCGTCATGCGCCGCAGGTGGCGGCCAGCACGACCGCCGATGACCTGGTCCGCCTCTACGACCAGGAGGACCACCACTACCGCGTCGTCATTGGTGATCACGTGGCGTACCGATACGAGGTCATCGATGTGCTCGGCTACGGCACGTACAGTGTTGTTGTGCGCGTCGTCGACCATGCCAACGGTGCCACGCGACGGGCATCGACCTCCATCACCACCGCTGACTCGGTGCGAGGCGCGGCGACGCACAATCACACTGCCACCGGCGCGCAGTCGACGCCCTCGCCGGCGCAGAGGATTGGGCGACTGAGTAGCGCCGCGCCGCCCATGAGCCTCCCCAACACCGCCTCGTTCCGCGGCAGCCGCGTTCTGCCCAGTCACGGCGATGATGACAGGGACCGCGCGGACCAGGAGGCGAGCCAGCCACGCGTGTTCGCCATGAAGATCATTCGCAACGATCCGCAGTACACCGCAGTGGCCGAGGAGGAGGTGCAGCTGCACGAACAGCTTAAACGGGCGTTCCGCTTCCAGCGGCAGGAGTCGTTTCGCGTGTTGAAGCGACGTGCGTCGTCTGCCGTCGCATGCAGTTGGCACGACGTGGGGAGCACGGCGAGTAAAACCCTAGTCGATGAGGCCTCACCCGACGTGTTGGGTTGTGGTGCGGCGGCGGTGAGTCCACGCAAACGCCGTCCGCCAGAGGTCCAACTGGCGTCCTTTGAGCGCGCCGAAGCACGGCTGGAGCACGATGCGGCGCAGGGACGCTGCACGCTGTCGCAGCTCATTACACACTTCACCTTCCGCCAGCACCTGATACTGCTATTCCCGCTCTTCGGCATGGACCTGGGCGAGCTCTTTCGGATTAACAATCGCAATCCTTTCCCTATCCTCATCACGCGCAGCTTCACCGCGCAGGTCGTGCATGCCCTGGCCTCAGTGCGCCGCGCAGGTATCATACACGCCGACATCAAGCCAGAGAACCTCTTGCTCGTGGATCGCAGCGAGGAAGACGCTGAGCTGCCGACCTTCTCGTCGTGCATCGCCAAGCTGCGCAACGGAGGGCGATCCGCAAACGGATCCTTTGATCTCGTTGAAGGAGAGTCACAGAGAGAGGACCCGCGTACGCCACGCACGGCAAGTCAGGGCTCCACTGACCAGCCCCACCACGGACACCCGTCGTCAACGCCACCGCCACTGCACACGAACAGCATTACAGCCATCCCAGGACAGGCGTGGTCGCCACTCAACGACGACAGTGGTGACACCGACGCGTGTATGGTCAAGGACGTCACAGACCTGGAAGGGGAAGCAGTGGGGCCGACAGAGAACCTCTCCGCGGCCTCGCAGTCTCCGACACCGTTGACGCTGACCCCAACACCGCCACCGCCGACCGCATTGCACAACCCCCATCTCGCGGCGGGTGCCGTCGCTGCTGGCGTCGCGCGGCGCGCCAGTGTCGGCAGCGTCTCCTCGCGCATCACACTCATCGACTTCAGCAACGCGCGTCCCGCGGAGGCGGAGTCGTGCTTCTATCCCATTCAGTCCCAATTCCACCGCTCGCCCGAGGCGGCACTGCGGTTGCACTACGATGAGCGCATGGATATGTGGTCGCTCGGGTGTGTGTTGTACGAGCTCATCACTGGCCAGACGCTGTTTCCTGTCAGCAGTGATGTGGAACTGCTGGAGCACGCGCTGGATGTGCTCGGCATGCCCGATCGCGCGTTCCTCGACAAGATCAAGGTGTTCTGGAAGGCCTACCGCGCGGCGCATCCCGATGTCGGACCGGTCCGCGTCGACCGAGGCACACCCGTCGCGTCGGCAGAGTCGGCCGTGTCGTCTTCGGCGAACACCGGGGGCGATGTCGTGCGCGCACCCGGTGAGGCCCGCAGCGAGGACCAAATAACGCTTGAAACGTGCTGGCTCGCGCTGCTGCACATGCTCAACCGCAAAGCCGCGGTACAAGCCAATGTGAGCGGCAACAGCAACATCAGCGGCCGCCGCCCCGGCGACGACGACACGCTCATCTCGCTGCTCGTGCAGCTGGGAGAGGAAGATCTGTTGGTGGACGACGAGACGGATGCGGGTGGTGACGGGGACAAGGCACACGGCAACGGTGTCAACAGCGGTGGTCGCCACACGCCTTCTGCCGAGAAGGTGTACCCGCGCCGTGGGACGGAAGAACTCGTTCTTCTCATGCTCGATTTCCTTCTGGGGTGCCTGTTCTGGGATGCCGAGGAGCGCCTGGGTCCGGAGGAGGCCATGCACCACCCCTTCATCGCCCCGTTCTTTATCTTTCCCAAGACCCTTTCCGCCCCGGCGCCAAGTCGACCGGTGAACCCTGCGTCTCCGCTCTCCGTGAGTCCGTCCAGCAAGGCCGACGGCGCGGTGGTGTCAGCGTCGCCGCACGAGGTCCGTGCTTCAGGCGCCTACTTTCTTCACCGTCACACGCTCACTGCGCACCGTCCGCACTTGCTGTCGCGCGCTGACTTCTACGCGACAGAGCGGGCCACCAGCGTGTGCGAGGACGTGGACAGTGAGCAGAACCTGCGTAGGGCGGTTGATGGGGAGGTGGAGGAGCGCGACAGAAGTGCTGCGGCGGGTCACACGACGGTGCCCGCTGTCCGCGTCTACACAGATGATGCCGAATCACACGAGAGTGCCTCGCGTGCATCGTCGGCGTCGTCGTGGGAATCATCGAGTCACCACACCGAAAGCGACACGAGCGCGCCCCTGCCCATTCTTCGCGATTCAACCGCGTTCTTCTCACTCACGCACCCACCAGCGTGTCTGCCCGGCGAAGAGCGCTTCCTGTGTCCGCCAGTGGAGTCGACGACCGCCTCGCCAGAGAGTGTGCGCGGTGCACACGCTGTTCCGTTGTACGCGGCGCAGGACACCCTCACCGCGGCAGAGATTCTGTGGCGCGACCTAGGCACGCCTCAGGCGGGCTCGTCCAGTTCATCTGGTCGGCACGATACGCTCGAGGCCACCCCAGCCCGCACTGACGGTGAGAGGCCGTCCACCATCATGAGCGGCGGCGGCAGCGGCGGCACCAGTCGGGGCCAGACGCCACCATCGCGTGGGCACAGTCACGAAAGCAGCCCCGCACTCGCTCGCACACTCCCCACACGCTACAGTCGCTTTCGGGCGGAAGGTGGGCTCTTCACTGACGGCGCCGCCACAGACAGCTTGGCGAATTCGATGAAGAGTCCGTCTGCGCTGCGGGCCCCGCCGTCGTCGCTGCGGCTGACGGCAAGCTCCAACACGACCTCGCTGCACCACCAGATCAATCAGCAGGTACTGCGCAGTGTCACGGGCTCGCCTCAGGATGGGCGCGCCATACCAGCCTCCACCCCTCCAGCGATCGGTATCGCACTCTCTGAGAGCACCTCGCCGCAAGTGCTGCACCTCAGCGGTTCAGCGGCAGGCTCTCCGTCCTCGCCGCCGTCACCCGCCGTGATGGCCCTCCAGTTTGACTGAGCTCCGTCCACCGCCACTGAACCGTCGCCCCGCTCCCTTTCATCGTACCATACCTGTGCATCGTCACACGCCAAGGAGGGGCGGGGAGGGGGGAGGTGCAATCGTGGAAGCCAACGACGACTGCCCAACCAAGAAGCCGATAGCCGCCCTCAGTGGCACGGTATGTGTAAATGCACAGACAGCGGGCAGAGGAGGAAGTCATGTGAGGCTACTCATGTTCGGGCCTCGCGACCTCCACCAAGCTATTCGCCTGTCCTTCCTCGTTTCTCGAGCTGCATACGTGGTATAGCCATCAGTTCAGCCAGGGCGATTACAATGTTTAATAGCCGTACACACAACAATTCGTTTCACCTCTCTCTCTCGCTCGCTCGCGGGACACCAGAAACCAGAAAAGGGAAAAAATGAGCACAGAGGAAACCTCTCTCACTCACTCCGTGTGTGTGCGGGTGCGTGTGTGCCCACCACGAAGCCACGACTGACACGTGCGTGAGTGTGATTAGTGGACCTCGAAGGATCTGTCACCGACACGTTCAGTCCCAGTCATCCTGGGCGACGCAGTTTATGGCAGTTAGAGTGCACGGAGCGCCGCAGGCGACGATCGCCGCTGCCTCCATTTCTCTCTGTCTCTCTCTCTCTCTTCGCCGTTGATAGCGCTTTGGGCCACAGTGAGTGTTAAACTCACCGGCGCGCAAAACACCGCCGTCGACGTTTCCACGCGCTCTCACAGCCTCTCATCACTCCACCATCACCGCCACGCCACTTCCCCCTCATCACGTCAACCCGTGCATGCCACGCTCGAAGACCGTGTCACCGGGCTCTTCACTAACCAACCAACTGCCGTCGCCTGCCCTTCTCTGCGCTTGCAGTGCGATTTCTCTGTTGTCTCTCTCACTTGTTCACCCTCACGCTTGACAGCCATCCCTAAGCCGCCACAGCCATGGCACTCCGCGTCACAGCGACCGCCTACTACACGGAGACGTACGCCCACCCGTTCCGCGTCACGGCCGACGAGCAGATGCGCGAGGCCGTCGGTCTCTCCCGCCTCGACTGCTACGTCCCCAGCGGTGACGACGAGCGTGCCTTCGTCGCCACCATCGAGGCGGCGTACAACGAACTGGCCATTGTTCCTGATTGGTCGGTGGTCAGCCACGTGCTGCCCATGTACTGTCGAGCACTCGCTGCGCACGAGGCGCGCTGGGACACGGCGACTCCTGACAGCATCCGCGGCCACGACGACAGCTGCAGGCTGCTGCCGTCCGTCAGTGTTTCCCGCCTTGGCGACTTGGTGCGCCGGCGGGCGCCCGACCAGTACACGCGGTTCGTCGTGGTCGACGACGCGGGCACGGCGTGGCAGAGTTACCTGCACCGCATTGGCATTTACTGCTTCCGGTACGGGAGCAGCGACTACGAGTCGTCCCCGTACATGGAGGTGTTGGTGGCACGCACGGATGTGCGTTGCGTGGCGGTGCCGTCGGTGATTCACCGGTGGCGGTGCCCCCGATGGCAACCATCCATGCGCGCTGCCGTCGTGCGCGAGTCCACGGCGTGTGAGCGGCTGCTGGCGGCACGGCTCGCAGACGATGTGTTTGCCAGCGTGTTGTACCGCTGCACGCTGACGCTGCCGGCGCTGGTAAGTGCGTGCGTGCACGCCTGTCGCCAGCTGGCGCAATCGTCGGAGTCGGACGCACCGCAGCGCGTCAGGCAGCTCCTCGTCGTGGCCACGGCAAGCGACGCGGCGCCGGACGCGCTCAGGTACCTGGTGACGGCCCAGGAGCAGGTGGGCGAGTGTGTGACTGTGTGCCGTCTCGCAGCCACCATCAGCAGCCACCTGGACTGCCCCGGTACGCCTCTTCACTTGCTCAGTGCCACGCAACGCAGGGATCACATCATGTGGGCTCTGCACTGGATGACACGCGTCTCGTCTGACGACGTCATGGACGTTATGAGGGGAGTGAGGACGGTCGCCGAGCCGCCTTTGCGCGCGTCGCGCGCAGACGACAGGCAGCTGTGGCTGCTCTCCCGCATGAGTGCGGTGCCGTGCTTTGGTCGGTTGCTGCCGATCAAGGTCGCCACACTCATCGGGGATGTCGCCGTGGTGGCGGCATCGTATCCTCCGCAGCCGCCGATCGTGTCGGTCGCCGTCGGCCCGACGGACGAGACGCTGCAGTTGCGTGGCAGGGAGGCGTATATCCTCGCGTCATGGCTCAAGCCCACGCCGGTGCCACGGGGTGCATTCTAGTCTAGGGAGGCGCGGCATTGTCATTGCCCACACGTGTGTGTGCGGTTGTGTCTTTGCTTGAGACTCGCTCTCTCTCACACACACACATACACACCCTCCCACACGGCTACGGAATCCTTCCCTTCGCTTTTTTTTTGCTTCACCGCACGCACCAGACGGAGTCTCAGTCGTTACTGCCGCGCTCCGTGCCTGGTACGTGCCGTTCACTCACCGGGACAATGCACCTGAGCACTCCCTCTTCCCCTTTTTTATTCTTCTTCCCGCTCATTTTCATTTCAATAGAGCATATCACATTTCCACGTTTTTCACTTTTCTTCTTCGAACTCCGTTTTCAATGGATAGACCATTTCACTCACTCCTTTCCCCCCCCCCTCTCATCTCTTTTTCTTCTTCCTCCTCTTCTTGTTTTCATTTGCGTGTGTGCGTTGTCTTCATCGCAACAAGACCCTCAAGGGAGGCATTAGCCATCATGACGCACCGGTGCTGCCCGTGTGCGCAGATACGCCCCCCCCCCCCATGGCGTCCAGCACAGTGGGTATCGGTGCACTTACTGACCACTGTTGCTCCCGTGCCGACCTCTACTTTTGCCATTACACCTTCATCCCCACTCCATCTCTCCCCGCCTCCCTCCACACAAACGTCTTTGTTGTTCCTTCCACCACTTGCGTAGTTCGTGAAGGCGGCGACGTGCTCACCCGCACAGCCCAGCGTGGCCACGACCTTGCTCACACATGTGCGTGGGCAAGACAATCGTGTCCTTGTCCATCTCGTTGCCGCTCTCCCAGAGAGCCTCGTTCACCTCGACTGCCTGTCGGCGTGTGCGCGTGGTTGTGGTTTAGAGCATCACGCCTTGTTTTCTTTCGTCCCTCCTTCTTCTTCTCTTTTGCTTGCTTTGTTTTGGAATGGACGACCACCCAGACTTTGTCCCGTCGTGCATGGTGGTGAATGAGTCTGCCGACGCTGATGCACAGAGGAATGAGTTGGTGTTCACGCGGCTGGTTCGTCAGACCGTAGTTGACCTGCGGAGGTGCTCGCGTGCCCATCAAAACTTCCTGCTCATGTATTGCTTCGAGGTACAACTCGCGGTGCCAAGGGCTCGTCTGCTTCCCGCGCGCATGCAGCTGGCTCAGAGTGTTCTGCAGCGGCGTCTCTGCGCGTCGACACACGCTGGGGGCCTATCCACATGGGCACAGCCGTCACCGCCACCGCAGTCTGAGCGTCGCGTGTGGATGCGCCACGATCCATACGCCGGCAAGCTGCTCTCCCATCCACACGCCGCCACGCGCTTGGCCGAGACCACGCCCCTGAATCGCACGCCCTCGCAGCAATGGCTGATGCATGACGCTCAGGTGGCTGGACTTTCACAAACCGTGGCTAGACATGCGTTTGACGCTTTTCAGGCGCACTGCGCGGATGTGCTGCGAGGGAATGAGGCGAGTGGTGAACTTGCCTTCTCCGTATCGATTGACCTTCTGCACGCTGTTGTGGCGTACTGTTATCCACAGTCACTGATGCACTACGTGGGCAGCGGGAGCCCGTCTGCCTGGCGCACATACGTTCAAGATAATGTTGGCCTTGATCTCATCGCAGGCTTCGATGACGGTGAGGCGTCATCGCGTGAATCAGTTCGGTGCTGTTTGGGGGCTTGGCCGTGGCCGCGCGCACGGGCGGATTGTGCCGAAAGCGTAGCGCCGGCGTCTTCGTGCGCAGATGCGGCAACGTTAACCACTCACTCCGCGTTCGTGAGCACCCTGGTGACGCTTCCCATTTCCGCTGCCGACGCCGCGGACGATCTGGCGGCCATTGCCGAGCACGATGGCATGCTGAGGTGCGTACTGAATCGGTACTACCTGCAGCCCGATGTTCTTGTACGTCACGCGAACGAGCTCATGGCATGGGTGATAAGCGAGGAGCACTTCCAACCGCACGGTGTTTCTTCGCCGCCGCGCCACGTGCACCTGCTGGTGGACGTGCTCACGGGCGTGGAGGCGACCCCCGCAGCGGGTCAGGAAAGCGGGCACCCCCTCGCCTCGCGCACATGGTGTGATGGTGTCGCGACCGACTTGGCTTCGTGGCTGATGGAGAGGCACGACATGTACCGCCACGTGGGCCACCCGACGTTGACAGAGCGGCTGTGCGAGAGCATTCGGGCAGCTGTGCACAGGGAGGATGAACTACCCGCCGAATACCGCTTTTGCTACCTCTGGTGTGGCTCATTCCGCGACTTTGTTCACGCGCACGTGTCTCAATGCCCCGGTCTCTCTTCCTTTCTTTGATGGGACCGCGGTAAGCAACGGCATGCAACGGTGGCAGTGACGAAGTCCTCTCGGCGACGCACACACAGACGAGCCCAGGCAAACTTCACCAATTGAGCAGAGCCGCTGCTTTACCCGGTTGGTGACTATCCATTTTCTTTCTTTTCTTCTGCTTCTGACCTTACTGTTTTCCTTTGTTGTTTATTGGCCTGCTCTTCATCTCTTCGTTCTTCTTTCTTTGTTGTTGTTGTTTTCTCTTCTCGCTCTGCGTGTCTCACCGCAGAGACACGCTTCGACTCACTGTGAGTAGTGTGTGCGCAGGGAGCTGGCACAAGAATAGCTTGCAATTGATTTCATGAAGATTTGAGAGGTAAAGGAAGGCACACAGGTGTGTGTGTGTGTGTGTGTGTGTGTACGTGTGTGTGAGTGTCTCTCTCTGACAAGGTGGTGTGTGCCCCTCTCAACTTTTCCACACCGCGTACACAACCGCAGAATGTCTGCGATGCTGACGACTCACCACCTGTTCTTCTTTTCTTCCTCCTTCTCGTGTGCCGCCTCTTTCCCTCCTGGTATGCGCCTGTTCTCTGTCCACTAGTCAGCAGCACACGTCGCCGAGAGAGACATCGTCAGGGTAACCAAGAGCACTCCGCACATCACCGTTAATCTCATCAATAACAACAATACAAAAAGAAAAAGAAAAAGGTCACCGTGACTGAACTCAACCATGGCCGTCACCGACTACGTCACGAATTTCTTCGGCGTGCCTGGGGCGTTCAACGGAGATATTTTTGAGTGGGTGTTCAGCGATTACATGGATGTTCTCATCTACGTGCAGGTGCTGTATGTTCTTCTCATTGCCCTCGGACCGAAGATGATGGCCTCCCGGGAGCCCATGAACGTGGACCGCTTCCTCGTTGTCTGGAATCTCGGTCTCTCCATCTTCTCCCTTGGCGGGGCCATTAGTATGGTCAAGGCGGTTGTGTTTACCATGAAGGACCGTGGCTTCCGCCGTGCCATGTGTGCCTACGAAAAGGAGGTGTTCTACGACGGCGAGGTTGGTTTCTGGGTGTTTGCGTTCCTCATGAGCAAGATTCCAGAGATGATGGACACGGTGCTCCTCGTTGTGCGCAAGAAGCCTCTTCAGTTCCTACACTGGTACCACCATCTCACAGTGTGTACCTTCTGCTGGTTTGCCGGACACACGCTCATCCCCACCGGCACTATATTCGCCACGATGAACTACTGCGTGCACTCGGTCATGTACTTCTACTACTTTATGTGTGCGATGAGGATGCGCAAGGTGGTGCGTCCTCTGGCACCATTCATCACCGGCGCGCAGCTGCTCCAGATGGTCGTCGGCTCCGCAGTCATCACGTATGCCATGGTCATGGGCACCATGACAAAAGAAGGCTGCGGTAACCGTGACTACGTCGTTCGCATGGGTGTAGCCATGTACGCAAGTTACTTGATCCTCTTCGCGAAGCTGTTCGGTGACCTGTATCTCAAGAAGAGCCGATCCGCTAAGGCACAGAAGAACGGATCGGCCGCGATGGCGAAGAAGCAGTAAGAGACGTCGAGGAATAGGCGAAGGGGAGAGCAAGTTGGAAGAGGGAGAGAAAGAGCGGAAGTGGTGATCACGGTGTTGTTGCCGGAGGTAGACGGGGAAGCCCGTGAAAGAGTGCGGCACAGCGGCACACATTGTTGTCCACTTGACTTGGCACGGTATAAATAAGTCTCTCTCTCTCTCTCTCTCTTCAATCACCACTGACGCGACTTCGCCGTCTCGTGTGGCCTTCACCGCGCCTTTCTGCCCTTCTCACTTCTGTTGCATCGCCGGTTCGAGAGAGCTGCCGGATAGAAGTCTTTCTGTGTATGGGTGTATGTGGTGTGTGTGTTCGTCTTGCGCTACCACCATCCGGTGGTTGGTGTCGCACCGCTTGGAGAAATCAGCCAACTCGTTGTGCGTCGGTCTCTCTCAGTTCTTTCGCAGAATCCAGCCGGTACGTCGCCAGCACGCGCACACGCAAGGCGATGTGAGCGGACCCGGGAAAATCATTTTCGCAGACACACGACTGGTTAAAAAGAAAAAAAGAAAGAACCACGTATAAAGAAGGATTTGTCGTCATTCGCTCCTCGTTTGTCGCGCAGCAAAAAATTAAAAAACACGGCCGCAAAGGAATCTTCGTGAGTGCACAACAACGAGCCAGTGAGGAAGATGGACGTGGCTTGTCCATCTCTGGCGGCACTTCTTCGCTCGCGTGCGCATGATGAAAAAGGAAGCGTGTTCATAGCGGTGCGATGTTGGCGAAACAACTCATCGCCGGCTGTCTCTCAGAAGAGAGAGTGTGTGAGACGTCTTTATGTGATACTCAAATTTATGCTTTCCCTTTTCTTTTGTTGTTGTAGGTTGTTGCCCCGTCTGCTTTCCTTGAGTGCAATCGTCCTGATTGCAGTCACTGCAGTTCGCTTCTTTTCTTTCTTCTTTTTTTTTTTTTCAGGGTGTGTGTGGAGGGGGGAGGGGGGTTACCTCCACTTGTCAATTCACCCTTTTTTTTTTTTTGCTTTGCTTTCTTTGTGCTGACTGCTTTTCTTTTTTTTCGTTTTGTTCACCTTCTTGGTTGACCAGCGTGTGGCGCTAGTCTAAGGTCGTTTCTATGGTTGCCGTTCCCTTAAGCGCAAACAAACATGTTTGTCATCGTTTCTCTCCCTATCCACCTGTAATTCAATCAGAAAAAAGGTCTGACGTCGTCAACGCGTGGAATCATTGGGCGGTCGGCCGTGGGGCCACCTGTCATGATACCGCCGGTCTCACGGTGCACGACACAGTCGATGCGCTGTCGAGCGAGCCGGTGCGCTCGCCGTCGACGGAACGAAGATGCGTTCGTGTCAGCCCTGTTCTGAGAAGTCTGCGATCTGGCGAAGCTCATGTTAGTCACTGCCTATGTGCGTGTGTGTGTGTGTGTGTTCTATTCACGTGTCGCCTTCTCCGTCCACTCACTCACCCAGTCTCCGACGCCGTCTCTCACCCTCACTCTCTCTCTCTCGCTTCCCACAACAGCACCTGATACTCAGACGACAACAGTAGTCAAGCAGTACCGCACACTCAATCTATAACCCCTTTCTCGCCCTTTTATTTTCGCTGTTACTTTCCCAGCCTCTTAGTGTTGAATCTCTCTGCGCATCCACCTGTGTCCGCAGATAGTCGTCGTTGGTCATCCCCCGCTCTCTCTCTCTCTCGCACTCACAGAAACAAAAAGCAGCCATGCCTAAAGACGCGAAGCGGTCTGGCAAGCAGAAGCGCGTGTCCATCTCACTCTCCCCAGACAACGTCTTTCACAGCGAGGATGCCACCGATGCCTCCTCTGCGCAGAAAGCTCTGATGGATATGCTCGCCACCCTCGGGGCCCCAGAGGAGACGGCAATCGACACGTTCCGCAAGAACTTCCCGCAGGAAAGCAAGTCGCGCACGGACGATGACATCATTACCATGTACATCGACGCCTGCGCGCGTCGTGAGGCCGCCCGCTCCCAGGACGGCAGCCCCTCAACCCAGGCCGCCTCGTTCGCGCGCCGCCAATCTGCTGCGGCTGGCACGCCCCATTTCATCTCCGCCTCCGCATCGAAGGGCGACGTGGAGGCGGCAGAACCCGCCGGCGGGGCATTTCAGTTTCCGCCGCTCGTTGAAAGCGGTGAGCAGATGAGCAGTGAGGCGCGCGAGGAGATGGACGCCTTCATTCGTGACGTCCTCGGCCGCAAGCCCCGACGTGCCAGCGTGTTCCTTCGTGAGGTCGAGGTGGCCGCGGTGGAGTCCGCGGAGCAGGAGGAGCGCGAGGCACGGGCCATCGTCGAAGCCGCCAAGAAGGCCGCCGCGGCCAAGCTCAATCAAGCCCCCCAAGATGCGGCTCGGTCCGCCAACAAGGTCACGAGTGACGATGCCGAGGACCCTCTGCAGCGCCCCGCCGGTGTCGCACCGATCTGCGTTCACATCGAGGAAGAGGGCGTGCCACTGCACAAGGTCATCTACGTGGCGCCGAGTGTGACCTTTGAAGAGTTCCAAGAAGCCGTCGAGGAGAAGCTGCAGCGGAAGGTGCTCATGACCTTCAAGGACCAGCAGGACTACGTGGAAATTGACGACATCACTGTCCTAAGCATGTTCCTCTACCAGGTTCAGTGCGAGCAGGTGCAGGCGGCCAAGGCAAAGGCCGGTCAGCGCCGCCGGTCCTCGTACGCCGGTCCAAACGACTACACGCGCCTCATATGCCTCTCGGCACCGACGCCGGGTGTGTCCGCGGCGCAGGTCATTTCGCGCGCCTCCATCTCGGCGGCGCAGAGCCCCGACCACGCCGCTCGTCGCACATCGCGTCGCTTCAGTGCGGCCTTCACGAGCGGCCTCGTCGCTGTGCAGCCCATTGAAACGTACGATGCGCACAAGAACGGCGCACATTGCTGCGACTACTCGCCAGATGGATCGCGCATTGTCAGCGTTGGTCGCGACCGTGAAGTGCGCATCTGGAAAACGCGCGAGGGCGGTAGCGTGGAGCGTCGTCAGTGTACGCAGATGAAGGGCAACCACAGCGGTTTTGTCCTGTGCTGCTCGTGGAGCCCACGAGGCAACCGCATCGTCACTGCGGCGACAAACGGCACCATCAAGATCTGGGACGTCGAGAGCGGAGAGAAGTTCGCCACGCTCAAAGGCCACGACGATCGTGTGTACGGTATCCGCTACGACCCCACTGGTGCCTTCATCGCGTCCGCTTCCTGCGACGGCACGCTGTGTGTCTGGGACGCCTCCATTGCCGGCACCAGCCGCAAGCAGCTCAAGGTGAAGTACCAGCCCGGCACCAAGTACGAGCCGATCCCTCTCTTCGCCTGCGACTTCGCGCCCAAGAACGATGAGAGCACGATCGCGACCGGCGGCGACAACGCCAATGTGGTGCTCTTCAACTGGCGCGAGGAGAAGGTCGTGGGAACGCTCAAGGGTCACGAAGGCGCCATCTGGTCTGTCCGCTACTCTCCTGACGGGACGCGGCTCGTCACGTGTGCCAACGACAATGACGCGCGTGTGTGGGACGTTCAAACGCGGACTTGCCTCTTGACGCTCACCGGCCACGAGGCGCCCGTGCACTGCGCGGTCTTCTCGGCCGACAGCCGTTTTGTCTTCACGTGCGGACGTGACTGGATGATCATGGCCTGGGACGCCAAGACCGGTGAGCACATGGAGACCATCGCCGGCCACACCAACACCGTGTACCACATCGAAACACGCGGTCAGGAGATCATCTCCTCTTCCCTGGACAGCTCTGTGAAGCGCTGGGAGGTCCGCCGGGTCGACTAAGCGGCACGCGCTGAACAAAACAGACAAATGACGGAGAACGGCAGCGCCGGTGGATAGGCACAACAGGGCGCGTGATGAGGAGCGTGTAGGGAGGGGGAAGGAGGACGCTGCAGCCGGTGTGGTCTCGCTGGTGGTGAAGGCGTCCCATGACGCGCGGGCGCTGGTTCGGGTCACACTGGGTCAACAGACATGGTTCGTCCGTCTCCCTCCTCCTTCCACACCACTCTTTTCCACGCATGTCTGTGTGTGTGTGTGTGTTGTGTCTGTGTGCAGGTATGGCATGTTCCCTCTTCTTCCTTTGTTTGTGCGTCAGTGTGTATCTCATGGTATCACCCGTGAGCCTCCTTTCTTCTTCATTTTCTTCTTCACTCAGCGGGCACCGCCGTCGGTGCACTCCGCTTGACAACCATGTATCTATTCACTTTTTTTCTTCTCTGTTCATTCTTGGAGCTTTTCGTGTGTGCTGTTTGCATGCACGGCAGCCCTATAAGTCTGATGCCACCACACCCTTCCAGGAAGGGATGGGTCGAGGCAAGGCGCGTGATCTAAAACGAACCACTCGTCTGCGCGGCGCGGCGATCGCATGACCGCAGCGCCTGGCGAGGAGGAGATCTTTTTCCATTCAGTAGCAAGCGGAAACTTTCTTCAAATTAAAACCCTCCCTGTCTTGTACCTTTGTTGATTTTTTTCTTTTCGCCATTCTTTCTCTATTGGAGACGTTGTCTGTGCGCTTATTGAGATGGACGTGTGTGTGTGTGCGTGTGTCTTTGTGTTTTCTCGTGTGAAGAGTCACTGTGTTCTTGTGCTCTCGCTCTCTTCGTTCTTTTGTCACGTCAAGACCACTCAGTGGAACACGCGCGAATAGAGGAAAAAGAGAGGAGAAGAAGAAAATAGGAACACACCATCTCGAACAACGGGGCACAGCAGTCGTCCGGTACCACAAAAAAAAAACTAATTCTTTCATCACCCCTCTCTCACACACACAGTACCCCCTCTCTCTCGTTTTTGGTTTGCTTTGGCCCCACCGTTCACGCCAATGGGTTCGCACGATGCGAAGGACTCTTTCTTTTCGCTGCGTTGATGATGCGTGCGCGTTCCTGTATGCACTGACGCCCTTTGTCACTTGTCTTGTTTCGCACTGTTTTTATCTGGTTCTGTTTGTTTGTTTTCAATCTAGTGTTTTCTCGGCTGTTTGATTTATTCTTTTGTTTAGCTATTGTTTCTGTTCACTTTTTTTTTCTTTCTTTCTTTCTCCCCTTTCTTTCATCGATTCTTCTCGCTGTCATTGGAGGCGGTCACGTGCCGGCACATGTGGGTGACACTCACCGTTGACGGCGGGGCCTCCTTCATCGGCAGCCGCACACGAAAAACAAAAAAGAAACAGGAGGCTGCGTGTTCAATCCTTTGTCACGCTATGGTTGTGACTGTGTTCAACTCATTTTTCTTTTTTTGCTGTGTGTACTCAAATCCGCGCATCTCTGTGGCACTGACTGAGAAGGGATGTTTGCATGTGGCTGAACCACCATTTACCGCTTCTTCGCGCACATGCCACCAGCCGTGAGTAGCCGCAGCAGCTTTGTTTACCTTCTGAGCGCTTATTCTTTCGTCGTTTCTTCATTCCCTCTTTCTCTGTTTTTTCTTCACTTCTTCTGTCTTCTTCGCTCATTCTCCGTTTGTCTTGACAGTGCACACGTGTGTGCGTGTGTATGTGTATGTGCCGTCTTCCGGTGAACGAGCGTGAGAGGCTCTCAGGGTGGCGCGTGGCGGCAGCTAGCGTTGTGGCGCATGCACCCGCGTGTCATGGAGCCGTGTCTTCATCCACCCACCACCGAGAAAACGAGATGAGCCCTTGTGGGAGCTGTCTCAGCGATCCACAAGGGCTTGAGAAGCGAAAAGCTTGTGAAGGTGTCGTGAGCATTCATGAATCCCAACACCACCGCACTGCGTTGCCAGCGTGTCATTAAAGGCAGTGTTGCGTGTAGCTACAGAAAAAAAGAAAAAAGAAAAAAGAGCAAAGAAAAATGATTGAGCTGTCTCACGTGTCGGATTGATCCCACAAGAGCGTGCGACACGCTTGACAGTTCATAGCCCTCCATCCACAGCCCTGCTCTACACAACATGGACGAGAGGGAGACGGGAGAAGAACTGCGTGCGTAGCTCTCATCTCGTCTCTTGCCTTCGCGTCTTTCCCCCCCCCCCTCCACCGTCTTGGCAAAGCGTGCGCCTTCGATGGAGAGGTGCAGTGTGCGTGATCGCACGGAGCACAGGCGGGGAATGACGAAGAAGGCTTCCACGAAAGGAGGCTCGCCGGTGTACGTGTTTGTCACGCACGGTCATGTCTCGTCGTAGACGCATCGCACTCTCCCTTCTGCCTACCTATTTATGATTTCTCTCTCTTCTTCTGTTGTATCCATCGCTGCGTGGCACGGCTTCTCACACGATGTGACAGGGCACTTGCCCACCCAAGCACATTTCTGACGTGACGAGCACGCGTCATGCCGCCCATCCGCCTTCTTAGCCACGGGGTGACGCAGGGTATCGAGGCTAGCCACCACTTTCCCGGCTTCTCTAGCGTTGTAGAGGCCCTAGACGACGTTGTTCATGGTCTTTCAACAGTCTACTACACACGCATGTTGTGTTCGATGTCATTGAGCGGCCTTCCTTCGTCCCCGTGCGCTGAACTCTCCCTCCGTCAACTACATCAACGCGAAGTGCTCGCTGTGCAACTGTATGGCATGGGTGCGCACCTAGTGCATGACACGTTTCTGGTGGCCTCCGGTGCGGTTGTCAGTCGCGCGACAAGCCCCACCCACTCACCTGCAACCTCCACGATGGCTCTGCCGGTGTGGCTCGATCTCTCTGAGCTGGGTTTGTTGGCAGAAATCGTAGAGTCTATCGACCTGCAAGTTCACCTTCTACCCGTCCAATGTGCTTGTCTGCCCCGCACGTTGTTGTCTGTGAGCTGGCTTCACGGCCGTGTTCAGCCCTTGCGTGCGTCGGTGCCGTCTATCCCGCACGGCTGGATCCTGCACAATTGCGAGGGGTGCGCAAGGAGCACTCCACCAGACGAAGTGGGTCGCAGTGGAGTCAGCACACCCCTTCGCCTTCGCGTAGACTGCCGCGTCACGGGTGTTTTTTATAGTCTGCCGGTGCGCCGAGCGGCTTTCTGTGGAGGGTCCGGTGCGACTCTCCGTGCGGACAGCCACCTGCTTGCACAGACGCGCTCCGCCGAGCAGCGCCGCATGTGGGCGTTTGGGTTTCGTCGGGCCGTCGTCGCCGCGGTCGCGCCGCTTTACCTGTTGCCGCGGGTGCACTCAGCGCAAGCGGCCGCCTCTGGAGTGGACGCACCACCGACGACGACGTCCTTTGAGTTGGAGCTGAACCGGTGCGAAGACGACGCCTCTCCAGACGCGCGATACAACTCCCACCAGAGCGGGTTGAAGTACGCGCACGTCGTGCTCGGCACGTCTGACACTGCTACGTGTATAGGGAGGAGGGGAGGTCCTACTCTCGGTGAGGCGTTGAGCCGGGAAGTGGTGCGTGCTTTCTACCCGTCGTGTCTGCCACGGCCGTCTGCGGCGGACGCCGGCACGCGCGCGGGCGAGATGTTTCGTGAGATCACCGTGCTCCCTGGTCGCTTTGTGGCTCTTTTTTGGTCGAGGCACTTCCTTGACACGTTCGCGCACGTCACGCGCATCGGTGCCGGCTCAAGGCGGCGGCGCCGACGGCAGCGCGCAGCCTCAGTCGGCCGCTGCACGGAGGACGACGACGGTGACGACAAGGGCGGTGGGTGTGCTCGTGGACCAGCGCCACTGACATCACTGCTCATTGTGTCCCGTGTGCCGGACAGTGTGCTGGTGCGTGCTGCCAAAGCGAACCACGCCGTCAGCGAGGGAAGTACGAACGCCGCCTCTTCGTCGAGTGCTTTCTGCTACCTCGTCGACGACAAGCATGAGGTGTACCGTGCTGTGCGACGTCACGTCTCCGTGCAGCCCTTCTTGATCTGCGTGGATCCCCAGTTCCTGGACGGTGGCGGAGGTGTCGCCTCAGGGCACCGTCATTGGCGCGGCGCACGCTGTCGACCGTATGAAACCTTCGAACGGTGTTTCGCCGAGGCCGTCAACCAGTTCCAGGGCAACCCGCCGACAGTCGGCGATGACGAGAAGACGCAGCGCACGTCCGCACCAGTTGCCGGCATGCCGAAGGCAACTTCGCCAGAACAAGGCCGCGCACGTGCGGCTGCAATCAAGGGCGTCACATCCACTCTTCTCGTTCGCATGCGCAAAGGCAGCTTGCGGCACCGGGACGCCACCACTTCCTCCTCGTGCTCCCCGCGCACGCGCACGCGCCGCCCTATTGAGGCTGTGAGTCGGCTGCGTTTTCAGCACCTCGTGCACACCCTCTCGCGGGCCCAGGCTCTCCAGCCCGGCCGTCTTGGCGAGCCACGGGGAAGCGGGGCTGTGGAAGCCGCTGCACCCATGCCAGAGGCCAGCCTCCGTCGCTCAGCATCTGCCGCACTGGCGCGTGCAAGCACATGTGGCACGACGCGTGCGGGGACGTCCCTGACGCCGTCGGCGCTGGTGCGGACATCTCGTCCGCGGCGCACACCGGTCGTGCTGTGTGCGAACGGTAAAGGATTGCGCGACCTCGCGGTGGCTCCAGGCCTCGTTGTTTCCGGGCGCGTCCACGACGACTTGGCGGATCTGCGCCGTCTCCTCGGCACCGCAGCCTCGCGCCACGCCGCCGACGATGATTTCGCTGCTCGACAGGCCGAAGACGTGTCGCGTGACGCCGGCACGCCGCCCGAGCCACACCACGCCGCGTGGGAACAGGCGTGGTCCCAGTTGATTCGCGCGGGCTTTGCGGCCCCACACGCATGGCTGCCGTCCACAACGACAACAGCAGCCGAATCGGACCACGACACGCGCTGTCCGCTGGTCCAGCACGATCGCCTTGCGAAGGCGCAGGTGGCGCAGTGGGATCGGCGCTTCCTGGTCATTGTCATGCCGCACAGCCCCACCTCCGCCACACCGGTTCATTGCCGCACTTCCCCCTTGCCTGCCGCGACGGCGCTCACCTCGGTGAAGCAGAATCTCACGTGGTGGCTTGCCGACCAGCACGCCGTGCATGAGCGCGTTCGGCTCGAGTGGTTCTTGACCTTCGCCGAGGCGTATGTGTGGCATGGCGAACTGGACGCGCGCGCGGCAGTCACTGCCGCAGTCCCCCATCTCCATTTATTGTCTCAGCAGACAGGCGGAGTCCTGGCACAGCGCATAGTCGCCGTTAAGCAGCTTGTCGCACAGCTGAGCGCCGCCACCACGGACACCCCTCCTGTGATCGCGGATCCTCAAGCCGTGGGGTGCCACCCACTGCCGAACGATCTCATCGACGAGGTGTCGCGGCTGGAGCCAATTCTGATGACCTGGGGATGGCGGTTCGGGCATGCCATGCGCGCGACACTCACCGACGGTGGTGAGGCAGGCGGTGCCGCGACCGCGTCCGCGGGCCTCCGCCGTGCGTGCGTCAGCATCACACAGTGGCCGCGGCTTTTGGTGGAGTCCATGGAATTTGCGCTTCGCTCAGTACAAGACCTTCGTTGGATGGTGGAGGAACTGGCAAGCACGCACAGTGGTGGTGGTGCTGAAGGCGTCCCGGGGAGCAGCGCTGTCGTGCCCTCGGCGGTGCTGCAGTTCTTCATCAGCCGCTCGTGTCGCGGCGCCGTCATGTTCGGCGATTGTCTGAGCGCGAAGGCGGCACGCACACTCGTGGAAGCCATGTCGACGACCTCGCAGTACTATCTCTGTTCGCACGGGCGGCCGTGTCTCTGCCGACTGCAGCCCCACTGTACGTGTTGACAACCGGCGCACGTCATTGGTGACAGTTGCAGTTTCTGTTTAAACTCCTCCTTTGTTGTTTTCTTTTTTTTTTTGCTTTATTGTGCCTCGCTTCCTTCTCTTTCTTTTCTTCCTTTCTGCTGTCCCTGCTAGCCATTGTGGCTCCTGATTATCCTTTCTTTTTCCCTGTTGCGCGTATGCGTGTATTCCTTTGCGTACGCCTTGTGTGTTTGCGCCTTCCCCGGTAACAGAGCGGCGTCGGTCTTCCACGTGTTGAGCCGCACACGCCGATAAGCGTAGGCTCGTGCGCACCGCTTGGTCTCTCCCCTCCTCATCCCCCTTCGTGAAACGAATCGCCGCTTCTGCTTCCTCCTCACTCACCATTCTCGGTTTCTCAGTACACCTGTCACCCCTCTGTGTGTGTGTGTTCGTTTATTTCTTCCACTGCTTCTGTGAGCAGTCCATAGAATCCGCCTCGACGAGCCCGTGAGTAGCCGTGCCACTTTTTTTCCTGCTGTCCTTGGTACATGCACAACGGCGTCTAGCGTGCCAGTACTAGCCAAAGCGTACGCCACGGTAATGGAGAAGGACCTTGTCGTGGTTGACGAGTCCTCTACCGCCACTGTCGCCATGGACGTGGAGGACGGTGCGTCAGGACAGCACGCCGTCGTCAAGGAGCCCGCTCAGGTCTCCGCGCATACTCCGCCACCGGCGCCGTCACCCGCACGGCCAGCGGTCACCGCCGTCACAGATGCTGCCGTGGAGGAACAGTCTCATGCGGTCTCCGCTGCACCTGTCGTCGACGTCCCCCACGCAGCCATCCCCGCGACCACCACCTCGCGCGAGCGTTCCGTTGGAAGGGCTGCGCACGCGCCGGCGCTCGTGCCTTTCATGGTTGAGGAAAAGCCGGCTCAGGACGCAGTGACGGTGAAGCGTGCCGACGATGAACGGGCGGCCGAGGCGACCTTGCGTGCGTTCATTGCCACGTGGTCCGCGTCGCTGGGCGGTGTCTGTCCTGGTATGCTTGTGTTCGCACCACATCGCGTTGGTCCGAGTCGCACTGGCAGCGCCGGCACCAACGCCACCGCGCACTCGCCTACCACGACGGGCGGCACCGCTCACAACCACGGCAACGGCATCCTCTCCCCGCCGGTCAAGCTTCACTACGCCCTGGCGGAGGTCACTGGTCTTCAGCGGTGCGCAGGGACGGCGACGGTGACGTTCCTCATGACTGACCCCGGCGTGGACGATGAGGCGATCCCCTTGTTCGAGCTCATCCCGTGCCCATCCGCGTGGCTCAGCCGGCTCGGCGTCGATGCGATGTCCCCGCAGCACGACTACTGCACGCTGCTCGAGCGTGTTCTAGCAGTGGGTCCGGCGGATGGACCGGTGCACGCCGACGCCGCGTTGGCCCAGCTCGTCTCCGCCGGCGCCCCGACGCGGGTCACCAGCACGGCCGAAAGATCACAACCCCCACCGTTGTTTGCCCTGGAGGATCTCTACTGCTTGGCGAAGAACGATCAGCCGGTGGAGCCGACACCGCCGAGCCACACCAGCGCAGCTCCGCCGGCGACGGCTGCCGTGACGGCCCCCAGCCTCGAGCCGGGTGGTGAGGAACCATGGGCCCCCGCACGCAAGGCCGCCAAGCTGGAGGCAGAGCTGGGAGCACGTGGCGGCGGCCGTGGGCGTGGGGACCACCTTGGGGCAACCTCCTCCTCCGCAGGGGATGACGCCGATGACGCCGTGCTGTTGCACCGTCGGCATGTGGGCAGCGACAAGGAGGCGCTCGTCTTCTCCTTTGAAGCCCCTCAGAGCGTTCACACCTTCTTCGCCACGGCGTTCCACGTTGTCGACCACGCCGTCGAAGTGCAGAGGAGGCTGTGGCAGTCCCAGCAGGCGCAGCAGGACGCCGCCTCCATGGCCGCGCCCGCGCAAGTGAGCGACAAGGCGATGCGGCGTGCGCTCTGGCAGCCACGCAAGCCCATCGTGGTGCTCTGCGTGTTCGACGGCTACTCCATTCTCCATCGCTTTGAAGTGTACATGTCGTTGCGCGGCCACGTTGTCCGTCTCCTGGATGGTGAGGATGGTCAGTCTGAGATGGAGGTCACGGCTGCGGACGAGTCAGGCACCTCTGGCGACGGCGGGACGGCGGGACGGAAGGTTTGTCAGGGGCCGACGCCGGTGCCGCCCGTTGAGATCGCCTTCGGCTCCGCGTGCAAGGTGTGGCTCTGCATGATGCGTGACGACGCCACAGCCGGCGGGGCAGTGGGGAGCGGGTCACCGTCGCTGCCCAAACTCCTAGCCAAGGCCCCGCCCATTGACATTGTTGTCACTTTCAGGGAAACAAGCGAACAGGAGGAGGCCGCGCGCGAGGCGTCAGTCGCCGTGAGCCCGGACGGCACGCACGAGGAGCAAGCCCGTCTGGCCCGTGCGATTGCCGACAAGGATGGCGCTGACGCCGCTGTGCACCGCCTCCTCCCTCACCTCCATGCTAGCCGAGGTCGCCAGCTCTACTGCTGTTTTGATCATCTCCCACCCGAGCATGGGGCGGCCGGCAAGGTGGTGAAGGTCTCTGGCTCTCTCTTCGGGGCGAACAAGGTCCTGGTGCCGGCAAGCCGCGAGCAGCTTTTGCTGGCCGCCACGGTGTGGGCCTCCGCGAACCACGCAGCGGCGGCGGGCGGTGCTGGTCTCGTTCCGCCGTCCGCCGGCCACGGCCGCGGAAGCGGAAGCGGCGATCCAGCAGCCGCGGCCGCAGCGTCGTCGTCCGTGCTGAGCGCCGCCTTATTGGAGCGCATTGCTCTCGGCACCTTCACAGACTCCTCCGCCGCGAACCTCTTCACCACGTATCAGCGCACCGTCGCCTTCACGGCCGCCTCGCCAGGCTCACCAACCTCGGTGCCGTCGCCACACGACAAGTCAGGGCCGCCACCGCGTGTGGTGCGCTTCTCCGCCATTCGCGACCTTCGTGACGCCTTTTACCGTGACGCCTCACAGTTCGGTAGCGTCTTCCCCATCTTCGCCGCCGCACGCGCTCTCGTCGAGGATGTTTTCGCGGACTGGCAGCATCAGCGGTCGTCGAGGGCGTTCCCCTCGCGCAGGGAGGCGCCACGCGTGAAGCGAGAGCCTGACGAGGATGACCTTGGTTCTGACGTCGACACAAAGAAGGTACGCGTAGAGCCACCTCCGCGGAGGTCGCCATTCCCGCGCATTGCCCTCGTCTTCCCGCGTGGCAACCCCACAGGCAATCCCCTGCTCACAGTGCGGCAGTTCCTCCACAACCTACGGCAGTACTTGGCACCGTGGATGCTGTACGAGGTGGCGCTGCCGTGCGACACCGCGCAGACAGCCGTGCCTGTGCTGTGGCATCAGCGTGGCGGTGTGCTGCTGTTGCACAGTGACGAGTCCTCCGCGCAGCTCGGCGCGTTGCATCACGAAGCGGACGTTGTTATCGCGTGCGGCAAGGCCGCCGCGGCGTGGGTGGCGGCGAACGCCGTGGCGCCCGCCCCGCGCGGTGTCTCGCCAAGCGCACACGATCCGGTGCGTGCGCCTCTTCACTTCGCGGTGATGTCCGAGGTGGAGGTGGTGGCAGACGTCACCACGCACGTGTGGGTGCCGTACGAGCCTGTGGATGTCTCCCGAGATGACTGCTCGTCGTCACTGGGCATGCGTTTACTGGACGGGAGGGCAGAGGACGCGCTGAGTCGGAAGGTCGCGCAGGGTGAGGCCGAGAAGGCGTGGCGTCAACTGCAGACTATGGTGGCCGCCATCCACAGCACGGAAGTGACGTTGCCATCCCAGACCGCCGGGCGTGTCGGCGCGGAAGGCGGTCGGCGCCGTCGGCGCAACAGCAGTGCATCTGGTGGTGTTGGCGGCGGTACCTCGCCCTCCTCCCCGTCGGTCACGATGCCAGGCGCTGGGGCCAGCGCCAACAACTCCACCCCCGCGCAGGGAGCCGGGGCCGCACGAATGGCACAGGAGTGCGCGGCGATGCCCAAACTCATTCAGCAAGCCGTTCTCCTTCACCAGCACCTCGACCGTCTGGCTCAAGATGTGAGCCAAGGTCAGGATGGTGGCCTCACGAGCGCCGCAGACGGCCTGCGGGGTGGTTGGGCCCACGCCAAGGCATTCAGCAAGGCGCTGGCCTTGAACGCCGCGGCGACGCTGCCAGTCACGCTAGGTGACATCCAGGTTGGCACCGTGTGAGAACGAGAGCCGTGGGAGGAGGAGGGGAGAAAAGAGGGACGGAGGGGCAATAGAAAAAGAAAACCCGCGCGAGCAAGAACACAATGATGCCTGTAGCTGTCGGTCGGTCCCTGTCCCCCGCCCCCACACTCCCAAGTTAATATGTTGAGGCGCATAGAATGCATACACCCCCATACACACATGTACGCGCAAGCGCGTGATATAAAACCTTGAGTACCAATGGAAGTCTCTCTCTCCTTCTGTCTGTCAACACGCACGCCCACTTGCTCCCTCGCAACGGCGCGCGTGTGAGTACCTTCATGGGAAGCCCATGTCACACATCCCGCATGCCTTCGAAAACGCCCCGATCACCGTTCCATGCCTGGCGCACCCTTGCTGCTCGTCAGTTCCCACTCAACCACAGATTCAATCGGTGCCTCCCTTCCGTCTTCTTCCTCCTTTCGTTTCACTTCGTAGCTATTTTTTTTTTTTTTGACCTCGAGCAGTATCGCACACAAACCTCTCTCACCGTCCGTTTCCCCCTTTTTTGCACTTGTGCGCTCACGTTAGGCCAAGCGAGAAGCAAGTTTGCTGATGGCCCCCAAGAAGCGCACGGCTCGCAGCGGGCCGCAGGAGACGTCACCTTCAGTGTTCTCCGGCGAAGGCACGCTGTACCAGCGCGAGGATGATGGCGTCTACAGCCCACTCGGTGACATCGGCAGCTACCGTGTGGAGATTAAAGGCGAAGTGGACCAGGGGTTCTCCATCTTCGTGTCCGAGGACGAGGAAGTCGTGCTGGAGCAGCCGATCGGGGCCTCGATCACACTCGGTTATGCCGAGACTTCGGCCTCGGTGCACTGGCCTGCGATTGTAGAAGACGCCGTGGTGTATTTTGCCTTCCGATTCGAAGACAGTACCAGCGCCACCGGAACAAGAGTTAGTGCGGGTAGCTACATGAGTCGCTTCGTGGAGGTCTTCAATCAGTGCACGTACAGTGTTCTAACAGGGCAGGATGTGGTTGACAAGGAGGATGAGTGGTTCGCGTACATGAGTGACATCGCCGCTGTCTCCGTCACGCCGGCGGGTGCGGGGGATGACCCTGTATTTGACGTGTGCCTCGATCGGCGCAGTGAGTCGCGCAACCAGGGCACAGGTGCCGTCTGCTTCGCCGAGTCTCTCAAGTTCAACAACACCCTGGTTGTCCGCGCTGAAAAGTCGCGAATGGTGCTGGACGGCCACAGCTTCGACCAGCATGGATTTCGTCAGGGGGGTGTGATGTCCATTGTCGCCCAAGGCGTTGACAGCTCCACAACGGGTATTCTCCTCGATGACGAGGAGCGCAAGGCCCTCATGTTCGGAAACGAGGCCGGCAAGGTGCAGGAGCTGGATCTCGAGACGGGTTCCGTGGTCCAGGAGTACGCCCCACGCGACGGCTTCCACGTGCGGAGGCTGACCTACGCACAGAAGAAAGCCACGGAGGCGCCCAGCGTATACACGTGTCTTGACAACAACGTCGCCTTCAACATTGACACCCGGCTGGACCCCCGCCGCTGCGTCGTCGCCGAGGAAGGCAAGGGCCTGAGTGACTACGCCATCAAAAAGACCAACTTGACCTGTCACGCGACAGCGCAGAACGGCTACTTGGCCATCGGTGCGGCGGACGGCACCATTCGGTTGTACAGCGGGCCCCCAGGCTCACGCAAGCCCAACGGCAAGTACAATCCCAAGACCGCGAAGACCGCACTGGAGGTCAAGACGCCCATCACTTCCCTCGATATGACCGCCGACGGGCACTACCTCGTCGCCACGACAGCCGGTTTCCTGCTGTGCATTGACACGCACTACATGGACGCAGAAGAAACCAAGGACGGCTTCACATCACGCATGGGCCGTCAGAAGCCGCAGCCGATCCGCCTTCAGCCCACCCCTCAGCAGGTGCTGCAGATGGGTGGCGCGGACAAGGTGCACTTCTCTGGCGCTCAGTTCGCCGTGGACCCGGATGGCCACGAGGTGTGCGTCATGGCGACGTGCGGGCCTTTTGTGCTGACCTGGAGCCTCAGTGCCATCGTCACGGCGGAGAAGAGCAAGCGGCCGGTGCCGTGTGGCGGCGCGACAACGGGCGCGCCGGTGCTGAAAGCCGCGGCGACGCTGCCGTCGACTGTGACGTACGTCACCGACAGCGCGGTCACGATGGCACCGTTGCAGTTCAAGCGGGAGGCGCCTGGACCCGGCACGCGGTCGTGGAGCTGGGGCACGAAGTGAGGGACCGCGAATGGAACGTTGGCGATGTGCGTGTGCGGGGGGTGCGCACCAGTGTCCGTGAAACAGAACAGGGGAGAGAGAGAGAGAGCGAAACGTCGCGCCTATGAGGCACATCCTCGTTCATTCATACTTTTCTTGCTTATTTGTGTGTCCTTGGACTCTGTGGGCTAGTGTTTTTGACATTACCTTCCCAACCTGCGAAGAGAGCACTGAATTGCGGACACTGGACTGGCCGACACCACATCTGACTAAAAGTGATCGTCCACTCTTCCGGGAACTGTGTGGACCTCCCTCTCCCGTGCGCACCACACAATCATCTGCCATCGTCCTTTCATGTGTGTGTGTGCGTGTATTGTGTTCGTGGTTTCCTATGTCATCTTGTCGCCCCCATGCTGCGCGTGTGTGGACCCTTCGTCATTCACCTCCCCCCACCTCCACCCCGTCCGTCTTCTTTCATGTGCACACGGCGACACGCGCTCTTCTTATTTTTCCTCTCCACCAGCTCAAACGTTTCTCAGAAACACACCACACACACACAGCTAGCTCCGTTGTTTGTTGTTTTTTGCTCTTCGCGGGTCCTCACATTCACCTTCGTGATTGTTGGTTTCGCCTTGCTTCATCTTCTTCTTCTTTTCTCTCTTTTCTTTTCCGTCCCACTTCGTCTGCCGTCGACACTGCCCGTCCGTACACGCACGCCGCTATACAAGATGTCAAGTCGTGCCATGAGTCGCAGCCACAAGCTGTTGGTTCTGCTGCTGGGCGTGGTGGTGTGCCTGGCGCTGACGGCGTCGGCGTTGCACGTGGACGCGGACGCCTCCACAACGGCCGCTGCCGCCGCCTTCGAGGCGTTCAAGAGTCAGCACGGCAAGGTGTACGCCTCTGCGGAAGAGGAGGCCTACCGCCTCCAAGTGTTCATGCAGAACCAGCGCACCGCGCAGAATCTTGCTGCCGCGAACCCGCACGCCGAGTTCCGTCCCAACATGTTTGCCGATTTGACGCCGAAGGAGTTCCGTGACCGGTACCTCACTGGCGCTGACTACTTTGAGGCGCGCAAAGCGGTCGCCGCGACGATGCCCAAGGCCAACATGGACAACATCGCCACCGCCCCTCTGAAGGCGGACTGGCGCGAGAAGAGCGTGGTGACGCCGGTGAAGAATCAGGGCCAGTGCGGCTCCTGCTGGGCCTTCGCCGCCGTCGGCAACATCGAGAGCGCCTGGGCCATCGCCGGCCATCCGCTGACTGCGCTCTCGGAGGAACAGCTCGTGGCTTGCGATACCGTCGACGGTGGTTGCCAGGGCGGCCTCATGGACCAGGCATTTGACTGGATCATTGAGAACGCGAGCGGCCAAGTCTACACCGAGGCCAGCTACCCATACACGTCCGGCGGCGGCAACACCGCCGCGTGCAAGCCGGAGGGCGGTGAGGTGGGTGCGGTCATCACCGGGCACGTCATGATGGAAAACGACGAAGATGCCATTGCGGCGTGGTTGGCCGCGAACGGCCCCATCTCTATCGCTGTGGACGCCTTGACGTGGCAGCTGTACTTTGGTGGTGTCGTGTCGACCTGCTTTGCGATGCAGCTCAACCACGGCGTGCTGTTGGTGGGGTACGACGACACCGCGGAGACGCCGTACTGGATCATCAAGAACAGCTGGGGTCCGAGCTGGGGTGAGAATGGGTACATCCGCGTGGCCAAGGGGTCCAACCAGTGCATGATGAAGGATTATGGTGTGTCCGTCACGGTTGACGACGCCCCGGCACCATCGTCGTCCAGCACATCCAGCAAGGCACCGCAGCCGCCCACTTCAACTGGCGCGCCAGGCAGTGTGTTTGTGCAGAAGAACTGCTTCGACAGTCGCTGCTCCCTGATGTGCAAGGAGACGCGCTACCAGACAGGCACGTGCACGCCTGTGGAGGGCGGTGGCTCGGCCATCGTCACGTGCGACGGGGATGAGGTGATCCAGCAGATTTTCAAGTCGTCGGACTGCACTGGTGATGCCGACCTCGCCACTATGCCACTGCGCACCTGCCTGCAGAGCTACCTCGGCTACTTTGAAAACGACTGCCCCAGCAGCGTCCAGCTGTCTCTGGGTGAGCAGCCGACCCTGCACCACACCCGGCCTCATGTTCTCGGTCTTCCTCGCCTCTCTGCAGAGGAAGAGGAGGCTCCCCATGAGGTGGCCGTGCCATACGTGAACGAAGCCGTGCCTGTCGAAGAAGCACAGGAAACTGCGGCACCGAAGCACGGCAAGAAGCATGGTAAGAAGCACGCCAAGAAGCACGGCAAGAAGCACGGTAAGAAGCACGCCAAGAAGCATGCGACGGAGGTGCGCAGCGAAGAGAGCGGACCCGGCATCAAGCACATCGAGCTCCGCCGCCTTGACGACGATGCGCAGAGCCGCCACATTCAGCCGCGGAACCTCGGTCTCCGCGAGGATGCGTCCGGCATCAAGCACATCGAGCTTCACCGCCTTGACGACGATGCGCAGAGCCGCCACATTCAGCCGCGGAACCTCGGTCTCCGCGAGGATGCGTCCGGCATCAAGCACATCGAGCTTCACCGCCTTGACGACGATGCGCAGAGCCGCCACATTCAGCCGCGGAACCTCGGGCCCCGACAGGACACAGGCGCCATGAAGCGCGCCGGCCGCCGCAGCCCTGCTCGCAACACGCCCACCAAGGCGAAGGACGTGGACGGCGTTACAGTGCTGGATCTTGACCCTATCGAGTAACGGGAAGAGCCCACTGTCTGCAGTGAGGGAAGATGCCTCTGCACGCATCTTCTTCCCCGACGCTCTTCTTTCCACTGCCCACTTGTATGGCCCGTTCCTGTTCGTGCTTGCTTTCTCCTCCGTT